>VMDR010001427.1:0-128068 GCA_007922815.1 Macrotus californicus | reverse complement strand
TCATCGGGGGCCACATCAGCCTCACGGTGGCCTTCAAAGGGCCGAATATAATTTGAGGACTGTATAAATGTAACTACTCCTCAACAGTTAAGCAAGAGCTCGGCACTGCCGTCGGGTAGAAACAAGGTGCCGGGCCGGATAAAACCAGGGGGAGGGCCGAATTCAGGCCGCGGGGCTTGTGTTTGCCACCTGTGCCTTATGAGCATTTCACAGGCATCAGCAGCCGCAGCTCCCGCTTCACCAAGGGACGGCCCCGACCATGGGGAGCTGGGCAAGCGCCAGCGACTCACATCGGAACCAGCAGAAGCGCCACCTGCATGTCCTGCTCCCGGATGTCAGCAGGGAACCTGTGGATGGGGCGGTGGAACCGCCTGATGACGCACGCAGGAGATCTTATCGAAACCACCTGAGAGCAGAGCTGAGAGACTGCACTCCACCAGAGGTTTCTGAGTTTCCCTCTTCCCGTACAAACCAGCCAGGACGCCTGAGATGCGGAGAGGGGGCTTTCAGACGACAGTCCCTCGTCTTCCAGGTGGCCGGCACCTGAGTAAAGCCACTGTCCTTTATGCCAGCACCCGCCTCTCCGGTATGGGCCTTCGCAGCGGCGGGCAGCCGGGCCTGCACCGGGCACAAAAGGGGAAAACAGCAGGTTACATCACAGGAGACAATGAATCGAGTCCTTCCCGCAGACCTCTCACTGGAGACGTGGAGGCCGGCAGACAATGGAATGCCTCTTTCCACGCCTCAGACCCGCTTTCTTCTTGGCCTCTGCGGTCCCTGAGGTCGGTTTCCCTGTTCATCTGGGGGGCGTTTCTGGTCTCCCTTTCCTTCAGTGTTGGGGTTCCGTCTCTCCAACCTGGTGCCTTCCCTCCTCCCTTCCTCTGACCTCTCCCCCTGGGTGCGGGCCTCTGCTCCCTCAGCAGAGTGGTCACTCACACTCGTCCGAAAGCCCTCCAAAGGCGTGGGTCCCTCTGTCACTCCCAAGGTTGGAGCTGGGGCCCATTCTGCTCAGCCCACCCACGAGCATCCATAGCTCTTCGCCTTTCAAACTCCGCTTTCCTCCAGGGCTCCCGCAATGGAATGACAAATGTCTCAGGCCACGAAATTCCGGGTGTGGAAGACCCCCGGCCCCGCCACTGGGACATCCGGGGCACCTGTGGCCTGGCCAGCCTTGCCATTTACCAGGTGTCCTGATTCGGGGCCACTCGAGGTCCTCTAGTCCTCGAAGGTGGAGCCTGTTCCCCCACTTCACAGATAGGCTCTCTGGGCACTGGCACGGCGCTGGCATCGCCGTGTCGGCTGGCAAGCTGCCCGCCCAGGAGCTCACGTCTGGAGGGAGAGCCTGACGAGTAACAGGCGTTTAACGAGCTGATTACGTAATTATGGGCTTCGGGGGATGACAGGGCTCCCGGCCGCGGCTTCCACCCCTCACCCTCACCCCGCCCGCACCCGTCTCTTCCAGGCAGTCCCAGACTCAGCTCACAGACAGCCCCCCCACCTGCAGGTGGAGCGGGCAGCTCCCCTTGGAAAGGTGCCACCCTAAGGCCAGGGACAGCTCTTCCCAGGCTGAGGGGTTGAGGGCGCCAGCTCCGGACTTGCCTCGGGCTCCCTGCACCCCAGGGCGGGCCTGCGGGCTTGTGTGATGGAGGTGGGGTTGAAACTCCTGCGTCCGTGGGGTCCAGCCCCACTTCCAATTCTGTGGGGTGCAGAGGGGGTCAGAACCTGTTGCTGATCCCCCTTCCCTGCAGCCCCAGCCCTCATGGGACCACACTTTCCAAGCTCACTGGGGGAGAGCCCAGAGCTGTCCCTCCAGCCCCCCTGCATGCTCCAGATACCCTGGGACATGGCTCTGTGCCCTTCCTACCCTCCCTCCCAGCCTCTCCTACATTCAGGGCCCAGGAAGCACTCCCAGCAGCTTGGAGGAGCGGCCCAGGTGGAGGGAGGCACGTGCCCCTGTTCCGGGCTTCCTCCTCTGAGTCACGGGGCAGGCGGTTCTCTGCTGGGCCAGCGCGTGGGGCAGACGGGTGGAAGCAGAAATGACAAAAAGTAGGTGTCCCGTGCCAGGCCTGTGCCACACGATCATGTCCGGCCAAGTCCGCGCTGTCTGCGGGACCGAGGCTCTCTCCCCAGGGCCTGGCACCTCCACCCAGGGGCCTCATGCAGGCCGGGTCCCGCAGGGGCGCTGGAGTGTCTGGGCGCTGTCCTGCCTGCAGCTCGGGGACACACGTTCTCTTCCTGCGGGTGACAGGGTGTGGCAGAGAATGCTGGGGGACCTGTGCTGGTGCCATATTGAGGCCCAGCTGGACCCCAGCCCCTCACAGGAGAAGTGGCCGCTCTGTGGTGGCGTCTAGCCTGGAGCATGCGATGCCCTCCCTGTCCGGGGTGCTCCACCACCCCTGGGCCTCCCAGGAGACGCAAGCCTGGGGACTCAGGGCTCTTAATCCAGGTCATTCCTGCCACCTCACGTCCCATGGAAACACCTCACGCCGGCCGGGTGTCAGGCCTAATGCCTTGTGACGTGCTCGGAAGTTCATTACCGCGCCCTGTGCACGAGACGAAAGCCAGGGCAGGCCCACGGTGGTTGCATGCTCCCACCCCTCTGCTTGTCATAGCTCTCGTGGGTCACCAGAGGGTCAGGAGAATTCCCAGAACTGAGGAGGCGGCCACTGCCAGGCTGGGGCGAGGGGTTCCCGAAGAAGAGCTCGGGGCCACTTCCCACCCCAATAGTGGAAGATCGTCCCGTGGGAGTGTGGGGGGGCTCTGCCCCCAACAAGTCCACGCCCTAGTCTGGGGGACACAGGAACATGAGGGGTGGTGAAGGAGGGGACATGGAGGCTCCCAGAAGTGGGTTCTCCTCAGCCAGGCTGGTCAGGGAGGGCCCCCAGGAGGAGGAGAAATCTGCAGGTACAGGAAAATTGAGTCAGAAGGAGGGAGATGGGGCAGAGACGAAGGCAGGTCTCCAGGGGGCTGGGACAGCTGCCCCACCAGGACTCCTTACAAAAGGGAATTTCGGCTTTGGGGCCGGGGTGAGTCTCCCGCACACGGGGTTCCACTCTGAGAATGCCCCCGATGAAGCAGAGAACCTCGATTCCGTGGAGTCTCGCCCTACGCGTGCATCTGTAACGCCCCTTGTGAGGAGCGCTCCCCCACCCCCCGCCTTGAGCATGGACCACGGCGTCTCAGAGCCAGAGGCTCTGCTGGCGCGGGCTCGAGGGGCCGGCAGACACACGCTGGGTGTTTCCTAGGACAAAGCGGTGCTGCTCCCCAAGAAGACAGCGGCGGATCTCACGGCGGCCACGTTTGGCTGTTCGAGCTCAGAGCCGAACCCGGGACCACGCGCTCCTGTTGCCGCAGAGCACACAGCCCGCCCTCTCCCACCAGCCCGGCTGCAGGTTAAGGAACGAGGGCAAGGCGGCGCTCCGGGTGCAGGGTCACAGTCTCCTCTTAGGAAACCAGCCTCCAACCTCGCAGGAAGGACCGGTGCGGTTTTCCTCGAGAAAGCTTTTGTTTTGGGGTAATGTTAGCTTCGCGGGCAAATGGCAGAGCTAGAGCGGGCTCCTGGATCTCCGCACCGGGAAGATCTGGCACCACTGGGGCATGTGGGGGACAGTGAGGAGACAGACTGGCCCTCTCCAGGTCTGGACAGAGCCCCTGGGAGGGGAATGCCCTGCTAGGCTCCCAGCTGAACCCATTTTGGCCCCAAGCTCCCCGACAAGCTGCCCACTCTTGGCCCGGTCCCTGCTTTCACCCCTGCAGCCCTCTGGGAGGTCCCACCAGGCAGCCCTGATCCTGCTGGGACCCCAGGGCTGAGGAGAGTGGACATCCCTGTCCTCCTGGCTTGGAATCAAATCCATGGGGCAGCAGGTGGGTGGGAGGGGCTGTCTGACGGTGGGTGGTCAGCCTTTCACAGGCCCCAGCTAGCTGGCAGGAGGCCCCGCCCTGGACCTGCCACCCCTGTGTCCCCCTCTCCCTCCCCCACAGGATCCCCTGCTTAAACTCACGTGCTCTTGGGCATGTCTCAGCAGCCCAAGTGTGGGGGAATGAACCCCCTCAGTGGTGGGCAGGCTGTGGGCCGGAGCCCCACCCTCCGCGGGCACATCGGACGCATCCCCAGCTCCTGAGGTGGGGGTCCCGCCTGGCGGTTTCCTCGAGGACCCGGACGGCCCATCCAGCCGAGCGCCTGGCTCCAGTCCCCCTGCGTCACAGCCACGCCCTAGGGACCCCCGCCCAGCCCCTCACGTGTGGGGAAGGCAGCCGGTTTGTTTTCCGGCCGGCGGCGGCAGGGCTGGAGCACCCGGGGAGCCGGGCGCTCCCCGCCTTTGTGGGCCCTGCTGTTCTGAGGAGAAACTTAATCACTTTGTTTTCTTGGTTTAGGTTTTGCTTTTTAATAAAAAAAAAATGACCCCGCTCAACGCTGGCTCTGGGCTCGCTGATGCTCCTTGCACAACAGACGTCGTTTTTGACCGTCAGCCGCCGCCGCGCGCTGGGCCAGCGCTCCCGGGAGGGCGGCGGGGTGACCAGGACGAGGACGGGCTGTGTCCAGGCCCAGGGCCAGCCTGCCCTTTGGGGGAGCAGGAGGGGCCGCCCAGCCAGGCTCCTAGGACGTCCCCCGTCCACAGGTCTGTGCTCGGGGAGAGGGGCCCTCTGAGGCCAGAGGGGCCTAGGGGTAAAAGACAGGGAGGTCCAGGGGCCACAGGGGTGCCTGCCTTCCAGGCCCGCCCCTCCTCCATGAGTTGGCTTTCCCCACTCCATGCCCTCTCCCAGGGGCCTGAGCCCAGGAAAGGTGGGGAGGGTCCCCTGGCACCTTCAGTCTCTCCCCAGCCCCCTCCCCCAAAGGCCCTGGCAGCAGGGGCCTGGGTCCCTGTGGTCCTAGCTGAGGGGTTTCCTGCTGGCTGGGTGAGGGAGGCCCGCGCAGACAGTGCCACGGGGTGGCTCCGGCGCCCCAGTGCCCTCCTCTGGCTTCTGCCACTGCCCTGCCTCCCAGGAGGGCCCTTCCGCGCCCCCAGGGCCCTCCAGACTCTCCCCTCCCTGTGCTTGGCGAAGCCACAGAGAGGGGCAGCCAAGTCAGTGTCAGAGGAGTTCCTCGTCCAGGGGCACCCGGGGACCCGAAGCCTCCCAACTGAGCCCCTGGCACGGCTTGCTCCAGCACTCGGGGTGTGGATTCACCCTGGGCTGAGGGAGACCGGAGCCCGTTCCAGGGGAGAGGCAGTGTGGAAGGGTCCCCGAGACAGTGGGCGGGCGATAGAGGGTGGGAGTGGCGGGCTCCAGGGGAAGGGAATTGTGGCCTGATGGTGGCTGACCTGCGGCACCGCCCACCACCCATCTCATCAGCCCCGTCCCATCCCAGCCCGACGCTGGCCTCCCAGTCAGGGTAAGACCCGCAGGGCTCCGGGCTCAGTGCGACTGGGGTGGGTGGGGGGATGCCGGAAGACAGGAGGCCGTGTGACCAGGACCCAGGCCTGTGGCGGGCCAGGCCACCGCTGGCCATTTGCCTGCCCTGGCTGAGGGATACAGTGTCACCCAGGCCATGTGGCCGGGAACTGCTTGCACGGAGATAGGAGCAGCATGCAACCCCTGCCGTGGGGCCTGGAGGGCACAGGGGTCCTGTGAACAGGGAGGTCGGCAGGCCTACCCCCAGGGCACTTCGGGTCTCAGGAAAGTTGGGGGTTTGGAAGGGGCAGGACGGGGTAAGTCTGGATCTCTGAAGGGGGGGTCCATGCCTGTGTGAGGGCGAGGGAGTAAAAGCAAGTGGTCTACATGGCCAACCTCAGCGGTGTCTGGTGGTCAAGAAGCCACGGAGGGACGTGGCTGAAAAGGGAGCTGGCTGTGACAGGACTGGACGACCAGGGCCAGGAGGCCAGGGTGGAGTGTCATCCCTCCCTCCCTGCCTCCCTCCTGCGTCCCCCCCCCCATCTCTCTGCTAACCCACTCATCGTCCTCCCATCCATGTGTCCACCACCCTTCCACCCACCCACTCACCCATCTACCCGTCCGTCCATCCCCAAGCGGGTACCCACGTGGACTTCTAGGGATCAAGAGCAGCGTCAGGAGCATCAGATGCCAAGGCTCCACATGGCAGTGGTGTGGCATATCTGGGGCATCTCTGGGGTGGCGAAGAGGGAGCATGGTGAGGAGGGATGGCTTGGGGGGGCCTGTCCAAGAGGCCGTGCGGGAGCTGGCACAGTGGGGGCCCAGGAAATTCTGAGAAGAACGTGGCTTTTTCTCTGAGACGCGCCGAGCAGGATGTCTGGCTTGGTTGTCGAAGGACCCCCTGGACGTCAGCGGACTGAAAGGGCCAGGACCAAGCCGGGAGAGGCGAGGGCGGTGAGGAGGAAGTGGTGGCAATGGACCCGCATGGGGGCTGCAGGCCGCGCTGAGAGCATTTCCTGAGCGACAGGAGCCCGGCCTGCCCCCAGCTCTGCCCTGAGCACCTGAAGGACTGGGATCTCTCTCACCAGGCGGAGCAGCAGGCCTGGGAAGGCTCGGGTGGGGCTGGGGCTGCCCATGGCTAGGTGACCTGGGATATCTGGGAAAGGGGACTGTGGGGAGACAGTGCTGGACAGGCAGCGGGGCGGGGCCCACTCCCGGGAAGGGGCAGGCCCTGGCCCCCACCTCTAACCGTGTGAACCCTGTCTCGGGCCGGCCTCTCAAAGCCTCCCCCACGGATGGCCCTGTGTCCTGGCCGCCTCCCAGCAAAGGCCGGCCCCTGGTCCTGGACTCCCAGCAGGGCTGTGCCACGTGCTGCCCAGGACAGAGGCAGTAGGGAGAGGGGTCTTGAGTTGGCGGCCCTGGGGCTGGGAAGTGAAGTTCCAGGGTGAGCCCTGGGCCTCGGGGTGGATTGGCTTGGCTGTTTTCTGCATCAGGGCATGGGGCGGGTCGGGGGGAGTGGAAAATGCTCCACTTTCTACCTCAGGCATAAAGGGACGCGGTCACTCACTTTCGTCCCCGTAAACAGCTGCTTCTGGAAACCTAAGACCTTCCTGAGCAGTGCGTTCCATGGAGGGGCCCCCAAGCTGGGGTCGGGGCTCCGACCCTGCGCACTGAGCCCGGCCAGGTTTCTATGGTGCCCAGGCACCCTGCACTGGGCTCTGGAAACTTGCTGGGCTAATCTGACGCTAATCCTAGCAACGGGTGGGCCCGAGCTGCGTGACAGGGACAGCCCAGGATGTGGGGCCGGGCGCCAGCTCCCTCAGGGGGCCTGGCCACTGCAGCACCTGGGCTCTCCGGACCCCGGCACTGGCTGTATCACCCTGGAACCCGGCCTGGGCTTCCTTCCTGAAGGGCCCCCTGAGCCACTGGGGTCCCTGTGGCTGTCCTCACCGCGAGGTTGTCAGGATCAGAGCAGATTAGGAGCGAGAGACCAGGGGCTGTGGGGCAGGCGGCTCCCTGCTGGTGGAAGGCAGCCACTCAGGGACCATGGGGCAGCTCCAGGGCCCTGGCCGCTGGGTCTGCCTGGTCACCGAAGGCCTGAAGGACAGGGCTCTGGAGGCCTGACTGAGGGTCCGCTGCCTGTGTGTCAGGGTGTGCATGAGTGACTGTGGGCACATGTGAGTGCAGTGACAGAGTGCATGAGTGTGTGCACTTGTGAGTGACCAGTGTGCATATGTGTGTGCATGCACGAGTGTGTGCACATGGGAGTGCATGACTGTGCACACATGCGCATGCACATGAATAAGTGTGTATGTGTGTGAAGGAGCATGTGCACATGTGTATTTGAGTGTGTGTGACCATACATGTGAGTGCAGGGGTGTTAGTAAGTATGTGTACAGGTGACTGAGTGTGTCTGCGTGGGGGCATATGTGCATGGGTGTGTGCACACGGGTGTGACAGTGGGTGCATGTGTGTGAGTGGTGTATGTGTTTTCCCTGCCAGAGTGTGCCTGGATGGCAGTGGCAGGTTGAAAGGGTTTCTCCCCTGTGACCCTGTGTCCTTGGCCTGCTCTATGCCAGGCAAATGGCAGAGTCCTGGGGCTTCTCATTCGGCTGCTTCCTAGACCCTGTCGGACTGGTGACCAGACCCGCCCCTGGACCCCAGCCTGCCGGTGGCTTGGCCTCGACCTGGTCAGGATGAGGTCCTGGGTCTCCTGTGCCCTGTGACAGGGCCCTCTATCCTGAGGGGCTCGGGCACAGGTCCATGGTACACAGCCACCGGGAGCCCCTGCTGGAAAGCCGCAGACAAGGTGCTGCCTCGGTCTCCCCTCCCCACACTCCCCCGGCATCGGCGGGGGCAGGCTGGCCTGGCTCACTCTACTCTTCTGCCGACGGGTGATCTGCAGGAGGAAAGCCCCATTTAGACTGGTCATGGTGGGGAGCGGGATGGGTGGGGAGGAGGCATGGCCACGGGACAAGGACAAAGCAGAGGAGAGGGCAGTGCTGGGCCTTCAATCAGTGACTTCAAGAAGACAAAAAAGGACCCAAAGCAATGTCCTGGACAGTGTGGGGGAAGTGGGAGGTGTCACCTGGTCCCCTCTCACCCCCACTGCAGAAAAGCCTTTCTCTCCCAGGCGCCTGGGCTCAGGCAGGGCAGCCGGGGCCAGGCGGAGCTTTGGCCCAGCAGACGCCATTTCTCGGCCTCCAGCTCCCCAGGCTGTGCAGAACCCTGGTCTTCTCTGCCGTCCTGCCCCCTACCCAGCTCCCTGGCCCTCGGCTCCAAGGGCCCCACACCCCGCTGGAAGGGGAGGCAGCCTGGGCGGAGTGGGGCGGGGGAGAGCAAAGGCTCAAGCCAGGCCCATTGTTCAGAAAAGAAGGAACTGACTTCAGGTCCGGGAGCAGCGCCTCCCACCCCACCCGGCTTCCTGCCCCCGGGCTGCCAGAGCAGGCTTTGTCCGCCTTATTTGGGGTTCAGAAGCCACACTGCCTGCAAGGTCCTGGGAGTCGCAGCACAGCACCGCAGGCTCAAGGGGCGGAGGGGGCCTTTGCGGCCTCTCTGTGACCCACAGGTGCAGCCTCAAGCAGAGAAAGGGCTGTTCGAGGACCTGTTGGACCTGCCACCCAAGGGCCTGCCTGTCCTCCCATGCGCCGGCCGGCCCGTACCCACCCCTCCCCACACGTTCACTTGTCTACGCCGTCCTCAGATCTGCACTCACCCATGCATCCATTCTTCCCTCATCTGTCCATCCAGCTACCCATCCTTCTTTCCATTCGTCTGTCCATCTGTTTGTGTGCCGATCCATCCATCCACCCATCCATCATCTACCCATCTGTCTGTCCACCACCCACCCACCCATTCACCCATTCACCATTTTTTCCATCACACCTGGTAGCACTAGGTTTACTAATCGGAAGCTCATTGCCAAGGTAACCTCTTGAGTAAATTTCTTGTCCGAGAAACAAAACGCTGCCTCATGCTATTCCCTGACTCTCTGGCTTGCCGGTTCTGGGCCTTCCCCAGGCCTGTTCAAGACTAGGGCCAAGCCATGGGACTGTCCCACCAAGACCTTCCATTTTCCATGATGCAAATGACAGAGACACACGTGGGGCGCCAAGGATCTGGGGTCCCAGCGGGGCAGGGTCCCTCCTGGCTCTGCCTGGCCCTGGGAGAGCACCTCACTGCCCTGCTCTTCGCCCGCTCCTCCGCCCAGTGGGTCGCCCACCCTGCTGTGACCATCAGTGGGAGCAGGAGTCGGCCTGAGCCCGCATTGTCAAGGTGGCATCCCGAGCAGATACTGAGATGGCACCGCCAAGGCTGCCGGTGCGGTGTGGCCGAGGCAGGGCCCCGTTTCCTGGGAACTCATTCCAGAGAAGGAAGCAGCCATGGGCTCCAGCAGCAGGGCCCCGCCCTGGAGTTACCTGCATATTAGAGGGAGGGACACAGCTCTGGACGGTAACTAGGTGGCCACACCTTCAACTTCTGTCTGTTTCCCCGGCATAAGGATTCTTGGGCCCCTCTTAACTTCCAAGAATTTTGGTTTGGACAATAAAGTAGGTGGTTGTGGTCCCGGGGGGCTTGTTCCACTGGAGCAGAGTTTTGAAGGGTGAATAGGAGCTTGCCACACGGAGGCAGGAGGGACATTCAGCGAAGGGGGAACGGAGGTGACGGAGAGGCACTGGTGTTTGTGGTTTGCGAGGAGTGTGACACAGCTGGACTGGGCTTGCTGCTGGTGTCTGGGCCTGGCCTGGCGGTGATGGTGGCCAGAGAGGGTGTCGGGGTGCAGAGTATGACCAAGCGTCTCCTGGGCCAGCCAAAGGGCTCAGTGCCTCCGGGAGCCCAGGACGGATAGACGGCGGGCCAAGGTGGGCTTCCTGGAGGAGGGCGTGGGAGGAGGCCCAGGGGCCACCGGCAGCTGGCTCTTTAGGATGGGGAGCCGTGGCTGTTCCTGGGGGTCCCAAGAGGGAAGGTGGGGAGCCCTGGAGGCCTGCTGTGACACCAGGCATCCCCTCCAGGACACTCCTGGTGCAAAGTGTGGGCAGCGTGGGTCCTTCACTCTGCATCTCCTGTAAGTCGGGCCGGAGCCTCTGTCTCCGACTCCAGCCTCCCCACCGGCCGTCCCGACACCCCTGCCCGTCTGTCGGGGGCTTGCCTAGCTCACGCCCTCCCTCCACATCCTTCTCCCAGCTCTGTCCCCGCTGCCAGCCCATGAGCCCCGTCACTGGTCCCCAATGCCCATCTCCACTCAGTAGCCACAGGCATCCAGAAGGACCCCTGAGCCAACTGCCCCCCAAACCCTCAACTCAGGGGGCTCCACAGCACACGTGGGGCTGGCAACTTCCTCAGGGCCATCACTTGGGGAATGGCCACCGGAGGTTAGCCTGTGGGACCAGGCACCGTGTGGAGGGACCTGGCTGCCCCAAGGTGGCTCCCGGTTCTGCCGGCCTAGGGGCTGGGAGACGGGCCTCATACCCATGCTGGGTGGGCTCCCTCTCTGGCCCTGGGAAGTGACCCCAGCAGAGTGACATCAGTGTCCGAGGCGACAAGGCAAGGTGCTGGCACGCGTCCCGCACATTCGCGCAGTCATCCATGTGGGCTGCGAGGGCACAGGGGCCACCTTGGCTTGGGGGAAGGCTGCCCTCAGAGCGGGCTCCTGGCTGCCTCTCTGTGCTGGCGCCTGTACGGGGGTGGCACCCTTGGCTCCCAGCCAGAACAGCGCCGTCACTGCCACGGGCACACATGGCCCGAGGTCCAGCAACCGTGTGGATGAGTAAGTGAAGACTGGCCACATGTAGTGCATCCTGACCTGCAGCAAAGCAGGACACTGGAGGCTGGCAGGCTGGTGGCCCCCAGCACACCAGGGCCCTGGGAATAAATGCCCGGAGGGGGTGGACAGGGCTCTGTCCCCGCACCCCGTGCCAGCCTCCCACAGGGCTGCCAGGCCTGGCCAGAGGGGTGGCGGGCAGGCAGACGCACCGGACCTGGAGGCTCCAGCCCCCACTCCCTGGTGCCCACCCCACACCCTTACACTGGGGGGACCTCTGCAAGGTTGGCGTGTGGCTGCCGAGTCCTGTACCCACACAGGTGCTGTGGTGTGGGGTGTGGCCGGTGGGAGAGTGGGCAGAGGATCAGGCCCTGCGGCCGTACACCCGAGGGCCCTTTGGCACCCAGAGGCCACTCCCAGGAGGGTGCCCCATGCCCGCTGGCAGGGCAGCCATGGAGCAGTGAAACCGCTGCTCTTTCCAACAGCAATGGCGGGGGGTGGGAGCCTTTCCCCGGGGCCAGGAGCTCCCGAGGGCCCAGGTGGGAAAAGGCCCAGTAGGGGGCCATGGCGTCTGTCCAGGCTGGGCTCTGCTCTTGGGGTAGGGGAGGTGCTGGGCTCCTGCGGGTTGCCTCCCAGAGTCCCGGATGCTCATGACGAGGGGAGCTGCTCTGGGGTGCTGGATGCTGAGCCCAGCAAGGAGAGAGTGACAAAGGGTGGCATGGAGCACAGCACTGCCACCCGACTGCAGGGGTGGGGCAGGAACCATGGCCACCAGGAAGGGATGGGGTGCTGGGAAGGGGTTCCAGGTGGGAGGCCCCAGGAAGGGTCTGAATTGACTCCAGTTGAACTGGGGGTCACAAAGGTGTCCTCAGCAAGGAAGACCAGGGTCCCGTCCAGGGATCCTGGGGACCACCAGGTGAACTGACCGGCAGGGGTGAGCATGTGCAGGGGAGGGTCAGAGCCGGCTCCTGGCGGAGGAGGCACATCCTGAAGGCTGGCAACCTCGGCGAGGGCGGAGGGACCTGCCACGAGCCATGACGCAGAGCTTGGCATGGACAGGGACGGCGAGGAGTTGGCTCGGCTGCAGGAAGTCGGCGGGCGGGGGTGGGGAGGACAGAGGAGAGGCCTGGGCGGGGTGGGAGGTCTCTGGCAGGCAGGGGTGAGGCAGCCCTGGACAGTCACTAGAACGGCCCTTGGGGACCGAGTGGATCCACATGTGAACGGCTTGCGTGTGACACGGGCCGAGCCTGTGGTGCAGACGCTCCCACGGATGTGCCTGCTTTTTTCAGCTGCAAACGACTCTGCAAGGCCCAGGTGTCTGGGGGCTCCCCGGGCCTGCCCACACCACATCTGCGCCCCTCGGCACGTGGAGGCCATGGCCGCGGCTGTGTCTGGGTCCGGGGCTTCCGGACATTGTGGTCGCTCTCGGACCTGCTGGGTGGGTGGGGGCCTCGGGCTGTCCAGGGAGCTGGGCCCAGCAGCCGTGGGGCCGGGAAGAGCAGGAAGCCGTGGGTCGAAGAGAGGAAAGGGGCGTCTGGCGGGAGCGTGTGTGCGCCAAAGGCCCACCAGGCGCTGCTGGGCCGTGGCCCGGGGCCAGCCTCGGTGGCAGCTCCCGCCCCTTGGCCCACGCCTCGCCGCTGGCTCTGGCGTGCTCAGCTCAGCTCCGCTTGACTGGGTTACAGCTGGGTGCAGCCAGGGTGCGGCCGTCTGCCCTGGTGGGTCTGCCCACTCAGCCAGCCCTGTTCAGCCCAGCTCGGGTAGCCCTCCGGCAGCCAAGAGGGCCCAGCGAGCTGGTTGCTCCTCAGCATCATATACGCGGCAGCCCCGCTTTCCTGAGGCCGGCCAGGGCCGCCTGGGGCACCTGGGGGTTGTGGGAGGCAGCAGGGTTTGGCAGGCAGGTCACCGGCAGCGGGGAGGGCGGGCAACACTGGGCTATAGAGGGGTGCTGAGGTGCGTGCACGCTCCCGCCCCATCAGCATCAGCCCTTGTGCCCAGCTCCTGGTTCAGAGGCCGCGAGGGCTCAG
Organism: Macrotus californicus; assembly: GCA_007922815.1. Lineage (NCBI taxonomy): Eukaryota > Metazoa > Chordata > Mammalia > Chiroptera > Phyllostomidae > Macrotus > Macrotus californicus. The sequence continues at coordinate 114,913 of VMDR010001427.1, read as the reverse complement.
CGGGCCTCCCTCTGCCCCGGCCTGGACCAGCCTGGCTAGTGTGGATGCCACCCGCGGGCTGGTCCATCAGCGCGATCGGTGTCCCCGTCCATCCCTCGCTCTGTGAAGGCGCATTCCTGAGCCCACCAGCAAGCAGCCCCCTTGGGGGCCTTCATGAATTTGTGTGCTGGGGACAGCTTGGAGGAGTTGGCCAGCTGTCAGGGCCTGGGTATGGTAGGGGGCAGGCAGCTCTGTCCTTGGGTCCCTGCCTGAACCTCTACCTCCTGGCCAGGAACCTGGTGGGCCCAAGCCCTGCGACCTCCTCGGCCAAGCAGAGGCCGACCGGCCTTGGCTCCATCTGTCCCCCCAAGAATGAGTGTTTCCTCTTGGTCCCTGGAGCCCATGTGCACAGAATTAATTTCCTGGTGTAGTAAACATTTCGGAAGGCCCAGATCCTCTCCTTCCTGTCTCTGTGCCAGCAAGTTCCCTGAGCCCGCAGCCTTGCCCTGAGTGGAGCCGCTGGTCCTCCTGGAGCCTGGATCTGGGCTCCGAGACCCTCCCCTCGTCCCCGGAGTCTCCCCAGCCGGGGCCTCGCCCCATCCTGTTCCCCGTGGGTGAGCTTGGCTCCTGAAAGCTGTGTGTCTTCAGCCAAGGAACCGGGCCTCTCTGGGGCAGGCTCCCTGGGCCGCAAAGTAGAGGACGTTGACCGCCCCCCACCAGCTCTTTCCACTCTGCAGCTGGGACAGGGAAAGAAAGGGTCGTGCGTGTGCTCATGTGCGTGTGCATGAGAGTGTGTGCTGTGCCTGTGCGCACACAGGTTTTCATGTGCACACATGTGTGCATTGCAGGCACGTGGGCACACACGCCTGTTTGCCCGTGTCCACGCGTGTGCACGCGTTTCGGTGCCCCTCGCCCAGCTCTGTTCGCTCTGCCGTCTGTTTCCTTAGATGCTTTTGGCATTTTTTTTGCTGCTGAGTTGGGGGGCAGTGGTTTGGGGGGAGCTGGGCGGTGGGGGCGGGGCTGTTTATGCCAGTCATCCAGCCGGGCTACACATTCTTGTGGTTGTGTCTTTAACTTGGTAAAAATTTGGGAAATTTCTAAATAAAACAAAACAAAGGAAAAACATTTTCAGAAAGATTTCAAAACTGGAGCGGCTGCTTCCCCCAGTGACCCGGCCCATGGGGCTGGGGAGATGCCCCTGAGCGGGGCGCGGGGAGCGGGGAGCAGGGGAGGCAGAGCTTCCTAAGGACTGCAAAGAGCTGTGTTTCAAAGGGATGAGCTCCCCGTCAGGACAAGCAAACAAGCCACTCAGACACCCCAGCCATCCCTGTGACAGGAGTTCAAATGTCAGGATTTGGGGGAGAGGCTTAAAGCCTTGCAGTGTGGTTGCCAGGCAGGTCTTGGACCCCAGTCTTTCTGAGGCTGATGGGGGGTGGCAGGGTGGCTGGGTAGAGGACCCTGGTTATTCGTCTGGGCAGCTGAGAGGGGAGACTGGGAGACGGGAGGGAAGGGGCGGTGGGCGGGGCGAAGACCCCCAGGGGTGGGTGTGCACTCGCTGAGGGCGGCAGCCAGGGCTGGCCGGAGAAAGGTCTTTGGTCACTGCAGAGGTCAAAGGGGTGCTGGGCAAGGGGGTGTTGGGTGCGGCCCTGTGGGCATGGCCATGGCCAGCTGACACCGGCCCTGGCCTCCCTCTGGCAGGCAGGCCCCAGGTCGGGAGGGGCGGTCCTGGCCAGCACGCGGTCGGGCCCACAAACGTGTGAGCTACTGAGCGCTGCTCACGTGGGTGTGGGGGTGCTGGTGCCTGTCGATGCCAGGAGGGGCTGCTGAGGAGCCTGGGGGCAGTGGGAAGGCGGGGCCCACAGGGCGGTGGGCAGTCTGGGCGCAGTGCCTGGGGGCCTGGGCGAGGGGCTCCCACAGCAGGACCGGGAGGCTCGGGCTGCTGTGGGAACGGAGGTGGACGGTGGGGGCGCCGAGGAGGACCAGGCCTCCTGTGGGGTGACATAGCGTGGACACCGGGGACTCTGGGCATCAAGTGGGCCCTGAGTGATGCCCACTCAGTGCCGTGTGGCTGTGTGGGCCATCTGCCTGCTGCATCCGGGCTCCTGCCCTTGGCTGACCCCCTAGCCCAGCATCCATCCTGCCACTCCTGAAGGTTTGGGGGGCCCGCCAGCCATTTGGGGGGCCTGCTGGGGTCTCAACTCTGTGTTTCACAGTCAGATTCCTATTTTGCTCCCAGCATGGCGCTCACCTCCTGGCAGCTCCCTCTTCCCCGTGCTATGGGCGCGCATGCTCCTGTGAGGAGGTACCTCGCCCCTCTGAGGCACCCAGCTCGAGTCCAGGCTGGCGGCTGGGGCTCCAATGGCCCTTGGGCCCTGTCCTTGGGAGCTGTCTGGGTGGGAGCCGTGGGGGCTCCTCGGGCCGGAGCCAGCGGCTCCTGATGCTCCCAACACCGAGGGCCTGGCCAAGCCTGAGCTCTCGTCCCCACCCTGGGCACACACTCCTCACACATTCCTGTCCCTGCCCTCTGCCCGGGCAGTGCCCCTTACCCTCACTGCCCTGAGCCTGCTCTCCAGCCCACTCCTGCCTCTCATGTTCGGTCACTGGCCAGCCCCTGGGCTCTGTCACTTTTGGAGGATGAGGCTGGTTGCTGTGGTCAGCAACTGGGGTGGAGGCAGATGGCCAGTGAGCTTCGGGGGACTGGAGGGTGGGAGGGGCTTCCTGTTGAGGGAAGATCGGAGCAAGGTTGCTGGTGTGGGCAAGGATCCCAGAAGTCTGGGTGCTTCCGGCCACTCCGGCCCCCCACATCCAGCAGCAGCAAGAAGTAGTCACCTGCATGAGATCCTTGAGGCCCAGGCAGAGCAGTGACCACCCGAGACCAGCTCCAGAGGCCTGTGAGTCCTCAAAGGCCCTGGGGCCTCTACCCGCCACTCCCTCCCAAGAGTGCCAGGCTCGGGCATGCATGAGTGTGCACGCACACTGGCTAGACGCGTGTCTGCGTGTACTCACGGTGGCATGGGGGGAGGGTGGGGTGGATTTTCATCCATCCGGATGCTATGGGCCATGCAGCTGGACTGGCCTGCCCTCTGAGGGGCTCAGGGAGGCGGGTGGCGACTTGGCCAGCCTGAAGGGGGTGTTGCAGCTGGACGCCTTCTGGAAATGACGTGCAAACCAAGATAACCCAGCATCAGGCAGGGTGGCGGTGGCTGGGCACATCAAGAGGGACCTGGAGGTCAGGAGGGCTGCCTGGGCTGCAGGTGGGACATGGAGGGACAGCCCAGCACACCCACGTGCCCCTAGCTCCCTTGCCTGCCCCGGGCCCAGCGTCCCCAGGTGGGACCAGAGACCCAGCGTCCTGGGAGCAGCATCCGCTGGCCAGGCCAGGACCTCCGGGCCTCTCCACACACTTGGAGGTGGGCGGACAATGAGGTGGGCGCTGAATGCGGCTGCTTCCCGTTTATAACTTTCTGGTCCCTCACTTTCCTCCCCCAGCGGAGTTAGTTTTGGCTCGCTAGGTGGGCTCACGCTGACTTTATGAGCCAACGGGGTTCCCTTACCAGGTGGCACTGAGCTGCAGCATCTGGGGGAGCCAGCAAGCAGGGCATGCGGAGGGGCAGGCCTGCTGGTGGAGTGGCCCTGGTGGCCCCAGAACCAGAGGATTAGCACGTACCAGCACTCTCTCACCCAGGGGGCTGCGGCCTCAGGACCCTGCAGTCCACGTCTGCCTGGATTCGAGCCCCAGACCTGGGACCTAACCTGTCAGCTGGGAACATGGGGGTCATAATAGCCCCAGGTCCCAAAGGCACCCTAGCATCCTGTGAGTGAACAGCCCAGCAGGAGACTGTCACACCCTTCCTCATGATGGTCACCGTTGTCCCGCTCGACCCTCACCCCGGACCTCCTGTGTCAGCTCCAACTCCGGCCGTCCACTCTGCTGGCCAGCGGCAGCTGCTCTCCATCCCTTTGCTCAGTTGACCCCCAGCCATCCCCTCCTTGGCTGCCCAGCCCAGATGTGGCTGGGATGTGGCCGGCTGACGTCCAGGCCAGTGCCTGGGCTGAGAGTCCGGAGGGCCAGGGTGGCCAGCTGAGGTCGGGGAGCGGGTGTCCTGCATGTGGGAGGGGGGGAGCCCGGCGTACAGCCCACAGTCCCCTGGCGCTGGTAGGTACCGCCCTCCCGGCCCCGGGCAGAGAAGCCGGAGCCTAGGAGAGGGGTGCGATGCCAGGCGTCTGTCACACGACCGCTGGGCTGGCCTCAGCGACTCTGACTTGGTGTTTCTGTGTTGTTCAGGCTAATTCAGCGGAAAACCGCCCACACACCTCTCCTTTTTCAGCCCGTCGGATTGGCTTCCAGTTAGCACCGGGTAGGGCGGGGGTGGAGAGGCCAACGAAGGTGTGGATGGGACGGGCGCGTCCGGGTCGTGGACGGTGACGGGTATGAGGTGTTCTTTAGCTCAGTTTCTGTCTGTTACCATTTGGAAATTTTCATCAAAAACGGTGGGAAAAGCCCAGCACTCCAGTATCCAGGGTTGGAAAAATGCGAGTGTGGGTACGGACACCTTTGGGAGAGTGGGGGGATGTTCAGGACCCTGAAGCTGTCAGGACACCTGCGTGGTGACAGGGACAGGGCCATCAGACCCGAGTGTGGGGTGGCTGAGGACGCTGCTCGGGGCCCTGCCCCACCCATAGGGAGCCCCACGATCCAGGAGGGCTGAGGGCACCAGTGGAGGCTCAGGGCAGCGGCACCGAGGGCCCCAGCCAGCCAGCATTTCCCCAGCGGCCGGGCAACCGACTGGACCTGGCCTGGCCTAACATCAGTCCTCACTCCATTTCTCCCTCAAGGAGGTGGCCGCCAGTCCTGGGGAGCAGGGCCGCCCGCTGCGTGTCCGGGGCACACAGGCCTCGAGGGCACGGGTGTTCGCTATCAGAACAGACGGCCAGACACGCTTTTTGAGTTAAACGCCACTTTGCTTTCAGCAGCTGCCCCTGGGGTAGTGATGAGAGACAGGGTCCAGACTGTGGCCGGCCACACTCTGTCACCAACCCCTTCAGTTCCAAGGCCACCATGTCTGAGCAGGCAGGGGCTGAGCAGTGGCCGGTGGGGCAGAGCTCATAGTAGGTGACCGTCTGGGGAGGGAAAGAGGTGTCCCACATGCAGAGGCCTGTGCCTCCTCTGGTCGGTGCCCGGGCTACCCTGCGGGTGTGGCCTCTGATCTCTTGGGCAGTTCCCTGGTGGGGGTGAGGAGTCAGGGCACTTGGACGGAGTGTCAGCAACCCTGGGCCTTCAAACTGCTGCAGAAAGCATCTAAAGAAGCCCCCAAATGGCCATGAGTTGTAGTGAGTGGGGGAGCCCAGGACCCCTGGCACCGGAGCCCAGTTCCAGGTCAGGGGATGGTCCCTGCAGGGGAAGCAGGGGAAGCTGGGGTGTCCCACAGCCACTTGGCCAGAGGTTTCAGCTTCTTATCATTGTTCAGTAGAGAAGGAGGTCCCCACACCCCCACCTCGCTGCCACCACATCGGCTGGCCTGTGTCAGAGCTCCTGGCAGGGACAGTCCCCCCCGGACAGCCAGTTGTGACAGGGTTTGTGGGCAGCATAGGGGACCCAGCCCTCCGTGAACTACATCCCTGCACCTTGGTCTCCAGGACCTTCCACGGGTCCCCAAGCCTGGGGCCTGAAGCTGGGGAGAGAGCAGGCTCGGGGGCACCTGATGTGTCCGGGGCAGCCATGCCGGAGGCCCCGGGCCACGAGGGGAGGACGGACCAGGCCCCAGTCCTGCAGCTGTGATTGTTCTGCTCTCAATGCTCCGTGACGGTGCCCGCAGCCCTCCTGGTGGGTCTCTGCTTGATTACTCCCAGCCACGGGGGGCTCATCATCTCTGCTTTGATTGTGTCCCTGCGTTGAGGAGCCAAAGCTCTTGCCTGGTCTTTCCGTCTGCGGAGCTGGGACCTGCTGCCTGTGGCACCAGTTCACTCCCTTCTCTAATGGGTCCCACCTCCCGACAGAGCTGCCGCCCCACCTTCTCCTGGGCCACCCCCTGGTGGCTGGGTGTGCCAGGCCCCTCGGGTATGGTTTCTGCCCCAGACTCCAGCTGTCAAACAGGCCAGTGGGGAGTGGAGTGCTGGACCTGCCTGCTTACCCCCTCCCTCCTACACCACAGGGACCCGCCAGAGGCCCCATGGGGTGGTTCTGGTGGGGACCTCCGGAACCTCCTAGCCTCCCTCCGCACCTCCCACCCTGGGGGGCCATGCTTGCTCCTGGCTGGAGGTGGTGGCATGTGGGCGGCCTGCAGACAGGGCCTGGCCGCTCTGGCCCTCCCAGCTCACCCCTTTCCCAGGGCCTTGCTGGGGCTGCCAGGATGGGTGAGAACCCGTGCACTGGCCAAGGACATGGAGACCTCGTCACAGAGCGGGCCCCACGGTGCAGCCACCCGGGACCCAGCAGACCACCAAGCCCCCCAGATAGTTCCGGGGGCCAAGAGCAGTGGCCCGTCCTGCAGTTCAGAGGACCAGGATGTCCACTGAGACCTGCTAGGACAGGGACGGTCAGAGGTGGCTCTTGCTCACCTCGGGGGCCCGCCCAGCCCCTGTCTACCGGCCCCTGCAGAGTCAAGGTGTGACTCAGGGCCTGTGGGGCTGCAGCCACCCCGTCCCTCCGTGGGGCTGGCCGGCAGCCCCAGCTTACGCAGCAGCTCCCAAAGAAAACACATGCAGAGGCAGGCGGCACCCAAGGGCATGCCGTGTGCTCCAAACTGGTCTAGAGCAATATCTGCTTCGAACCCAGCCCCTGAGGCCTCAGCGGGTTGCAGCCCCCTGAGGGACCCCTTCCGTCCCCACCCCCACCGTGCCCACAGGCAGGAAGAGTCCCCGGACCCACAGGGATGACAGGGCCTTGGACCCAAGTCACTGTGAATGTGAGGCGGGTCATCCGGGGCCCAGGGCTGGGCCCCCAAGCCAGTGGCTGGCTGAGGCACAGAGAGGAGCTGGTGGCTTCATTCTGGAGGGTTCCGTCCCCACTCCAGTGCCTGCTGTCTCCCCAGAGGAGGTGTTTGGTGGTGGGAGCCCCAGCTTCGTGGGGGGGAGGGGTCTCCGCAGTGGGGCGTTTCCACACTGGTCAGCTGCCCTGCTTCCATCTCCTCCTGCCCTTCTGGCCGAGCTGCTGCTGGGTCTGACCACAGAGACCCCACCAGGCCCAAAGCAAAGGAATGTTCTGGATCTCTGGGCTCAGAGAGCCCTGGGAGAGCCGTGCGGACTCCAGCCTGCTCGGCCACCAGAGACGCATGAGAAGATGCTCAATGTCCCTGATCGTCAGGGAAACGCACCGGAAACTGCAGTGAGGGACCACCTCGCCCCCTGTAGGATGGCAGTTACCCCAAAGATGGGGAACGCCGAATGTTTGCGAGGACACGCTGAAAAGGGGGTGCTTGTGCGCTTCTGGGAAGAACGGGAAGTGCTGCAGCCTCTGGGAAGCCCCACTGAGGCTCCTCGGAGATGAGAGCCGGAACGGCCCCGTGCCCCAGCAGTCCCGTTTCTGGGTGCTCGTCGGAGGAAAACAAAGACACCGATGCAGAAAGAGGGGTGCACCCCTGTGTGCGCCGCAGGTTGTTCACAGCAGCCGAGGTCAGGGAGCCACCCAGGCGCCCCCCGATGCATGCGTGCACACAAGGGGACCCCCACCCCGAAGGAGGTACGTCGTCACCACAAGCCTGAGGACACTACAGGCCTCACCTACAAGCGGGGCCAAAGCGGCCAGGCTCGGAGCTGCCCAGGAAGCACTGGTGGCTGTCAAGGGCTGGGGGTGGTGTGAGGGCGACCGCGTGAAGGGGAACGAAAGGTGCACAGAATGAGACAGCCGAGCAGGATGGAAAGTCATCGGGACATCAGTGGGACCCAGCCGGGCAAGGCCCACAGCCGGATGCCCATGGGACCCCCGGCGGCAGGTCCAAGGGACTGAGGAGCAGAGCAAGAAGGATGTCACCGACCCCTGGGCCAGGGCTCCAGGCCCCTCATCCCTGCTCCTTGATCTCCTGTCTGAATATCTACAGCTGAGAAAGTCCCTGGCTTCAATATTCAAGACAGGACCCGTGTGTCCCACCCCTTCACTGCACACTGACGGTCCCCCAGGGTCACCTTCTCCACTCCCAGGAAGCCCATGACCTCGGCCCAGGGCATCAGGGGAGGGGTCACCCTGCCCCAGGTGCTGTGTGCTCCTCACACCGGGACCGGGCTGCCCCAGAGACCCCTCCCCTCTTAGCCAGTGCGTCTGTCTGTACTAAGGCTCAGCCCAGCCTGCCTCCCCCCCAACCTGGGCCTCTCCCCGCCACACACACGTGCCCCCCCATATCCGCTCTCAGAGCCTGTGGGTTGCTGTCACAGACAACCCTGCCTAGGAGAATGAAGATCTGCCAATGCAAGATGTCTCAGGTTACCAAACAGAGGACCCCCACCATCCCTCCTAGCGCTGTCCCAACACACCCAGACCCCCAGGCCGGAGCCTCGGCCTGGCTCTGACCCCACGCAGCCCACAGCTGCCTGCCCGGCCCAGAGGGCGTGTAGCTAGGCCTGCAGGGAAAGCCTTGGCCGCCCTGGGGCTGGGAAGGCCGCTGACTAACGGCCAGGTGGCCCCCAGCCTCCTGTCCCAGCGGCACCCCCATCCCCGGAACTCCAAGAGCCCCCCCAGAGCTGGGCTGAGTGCTGGGGGCCCCTGTGAGCCAACGGCTGAGGCCCAGGTGAAGGCCGAGGGGAGGGGGCCAGTTGCACAAGCTGGGAAGCAAAGGTCAGAGAGAGCAGACGCCACAGGCCGCTTTGAACCCTTTTCCACGAAAAGAGCCTGGCCCTGGCCCTGCGGCCCAGCGGGAAGCTCGCCAAGGCGGCTGGCTCACCACTTCCAGTCCCAGCCCCGGGGTTCCTGTCCCTTGCCCCAGCCCCACCCCCAGACCCACTGACAGGAAGTGGGGGGGACCCCACAGGCGCCCTTGCTCCCTGTGTCCCTGGGCTCAGGCCTGAGCCACACGCCTCAATGCAGAATCACCCCGGGGGAGCCCAAGGGACTCCTTCTCCTGCCCTCCACGCACCCCTCCCCCACGCGTCTCTGCTCCACGCAGGCCCAAGCCCACAGGACAACTTCTCCAGGCCCTGCCCTCCAGGCCTCAGTTTCCCTTGCTGTGCCCTCCTCCCAGTGGTGGGGCGGCCTCTTCAGCGTGGGGACAGGCAGTGTGAGGGTGAAGTGGATTCCACTTGGCGGGGGTCGACTGGGCTTGGCGGGACCGCTGTGCACGTGTGCCTCAGGGCTGACCTGGGGCAGGTTGAGAGGGGTGAGGTGGGCTGGAGAGGGATCTGAGGCCCAGCTGTGGGACCAGGGGTGCCCCCAGCCCTCGGCTGACCCTGTCTGGCCGGAGTCCTTGAAGTTCCTCCAGCTGGCCATTCCGCCTCTGGTCTCACCCCTGCCCTTGGACTTGGCCACCCTGCCGGGCCATATCCCCTCTGCCTCTCCAGGGGACCCCCCCAAGGAGGTCTCCCTGCTCCCCACTTCACCTCCTTAACATTCAGTGACACCCCTCCCCCGCCCCACCTGTCCCAGGGCTGGCCCCCCGCTGGTCCCTGCTCAGTGGTCTCTGGGCTCTGTTGTCTCTTCTTGCCACCCCACTCCCCACCCAGGGCCTCCTCCCAGCTTTGGGGCTGTCCCCACCAGTGTCCTCATTCTCTCCAGAGGCCAGGCCCCAGGGATGGGGAGGAAATACGAGAGAGGGAAGGGGGGCAGCTGTGGGGGGCACGGGGAGGGGGCAGGACAGGGTCAGAGACAAGGGTGCAGGCAGGAGGTGCATCGGCAAGCCCTGGGTTTGGGGGACAGCCGAGGAGGGGTGGACAAGGCTCCTCATGTTGGGGAGAAAGCTGAGGTCCCCCCATATGCCTGCTCAGCCCAGGATGCTAAGACCACAGAGGGTCTCCCCATGAGTGCTGACATTTTATTGTCTCCTGCGCCCCCGTGAGGTCAGGAGGCATCATGACACCCACTTTGGCCACCAAAGTGGGGTGCAGGCAAGAGGGGACCCCAGCCCCCCACCCTGCTGCCCCCCAAGTTGAGCCCTCCCTTGCGGTCCCTCGGCCCAGGCTGTCCAGGGGTCTGAGAAGAGAGTGGATCTTTCCAGATAAGACCCTGCCTCTTCTCCCCGCCTTGAGACGGGGGGCCCTCGTCCCACAGATGGGCGCCCCACCCTCCCCGCCCACCGGATCTGCGGTTCAGGCCCAGGGGCAGCCCCCAGTCTGGCCTCGGCAGGGCCCTAACTGCATCCAGGCTGGCAGCCACCTGCCCTGGCCCCGGCTCTCACATTTGCTAAAGGTTTTGGGGGGACTCAACTCCACTCTGCACCTTGCTGGGAGCAGAGCCTGGGGCCTGTACCGCTCAGTGCTGAGCCCCTAACACCAGTGCCTGTGGGGGGGTCTGCCAGGAGGTGGGCCTCCCCAAGACCCCCCCACTCGACCTGCTAGCAAGTCTGAGTCTAGAAAGACATGGTTGAGAGGCCACTGGGAAGCGAGGAGAGGGAACACAGTGCGCCCCGCCCTGCACCCGCAGCCTTCCCGGAACTCCAGGCCTCATGGGACGTCCCAGGGGGGCTGCCCAGCTTGCTGGCCGTTCCACCCCCGCTGGCGGGCAGGACTCTGCCCTGGGGCCCAGGAGCTCACTCCAGGGGCCCTGCAGGCTAGGTCCTGGCTCTCAGGGTTCACCAGGGAGAGAGATCAGAGGGTGTGCACCCCAGGATTGGATGAGCTGTGGGGGCAACCTGAGGACTTAGGAGACAGGTGTCCTATAGGCCCAGGAGGCAGGCAGGAGCTGGCTATGGGTCTCTCGGGCCAGCTGGGGCTCCCTGCGGGGCAGCAGGAGGGACCCTGAGAAAGGACTGAGGCTCTGATTGGGGTGCTGGTCGCACGTGCCATCCCCTCGTATGCGAGGTCTCCCTGGGGTGAGAGGCTGGGAAGCCTCTTGCTTCTCTGGGTCCCCAGAAAAGGAGAGGGTTCAATCGCCCTCCCCTCACACCCACATCTGACTGTGCCTGGAATGGGGGAGTGGCTGATGGTGACGAGCGTGGTGGGACACCCCCCACCTCCTGATGACCCAGAAGTGGGGACGCTGGGAGCCGAGTGCCCCTCTGGAAGAGCACTTGTTGTCCCTGTCCCCAGGCCTGGATCCTGCAGGGACTCTGTGCTCAGCTCCGGCTGAGATGGAAACAGACTTAGTGTCTCGGCCTGCGGTGCCCTGTCCTCTGTGAGCCTCTAGCAGAACGCAGGGCCCTGCTCCATGGGGGTGGGAGGGGCCCAGGGGCGCCTGGATGTGGGGACCCTGACAGGGGCCAAGGCCACACGCCAGAGCACCTGTGGCTCGGGCAGAGGCGTGGGTGCTGGGCTTCCAGACGTTTCCAGCAGGAAGAGAGGCGGGGAGGCCAGGAGTCCTGCCCTGCCCTCGCTGCCAGGCGGTGACCGCAGCTCTAGGATGTGACAGGAGCCAGGCCTCTGACCAGGCCTCTCCATAGGCAGGGCGAGCCACCAGGCCTGGGGACATAGGTTCTGAGGGTCTGGTGGTAAAGTGGCCACCAGGCTGGACATCCCTGTGTCCCCAGGCCTCAGCTGGCCAGCCGGGCTGAGTGTGCCTCAGCCAAGGGTGCCTGTGAAGGACCTGCAGTCTGCGGCCACTGTCCGGGTGTCACGGCATCCCTGGTGTCCCAGGAAGGCCTGTCCTTGAGGCATCCGGCTCAGTTTCCCCACAGGCCAGGGGCTGGAAATCGCTACTCCGACAGCCTCAGGGACTTGGAAGGCTGTGGACAAGTAGGGCCACTCTCTCACCCCCAGGGGTGTGGCATTCCCCGGTCAGGTGGGAGAGCCAGCCGGCCACCGGTCAAGGGGCCTCTGGGCCAGGCCAGGCAACTCACCCAGACCCCGAAGTCCAGGAAGTGTGACTTCTGGGGCACCGAAGGCTTGTTCCTGACCCGCAGCTGCAGTGAGAGGGGGTGGGCAGAGAGAGGTAGGGCGAGTACTGGAGATGGGTCTCCACTCGAGCCACCTGGGCTGTCCTCACCTCCAACCCCACCGCTTGCTGCCTGCCCCATCCTGGCGCAGAGCTGGCCCCTGGCTCAGGCCCACCCACCTGGTCTGGGGTCACTCACAGCCCTGCTCACAGGCAGGGCAGCACCCCCCAAGGCCCTGTGCCCCAGAAGCAGGGCAGGCTTCCTGTGGGCTCTGACTTCCCCAGACAGCCCGGGCTGGTCACAGGGGCTGAGGTTCTTGTCCCCTCCAGACCGTGTCCCGCTGGGCCAGCAGGCCTTCCAGCGGGCAGCCCACACCCATGTTGGCAGGACCCAGCTTGCCACAGGCAGGGGCTGCGACCCCCAGCAACCCCCAGACCTTCTCCTGGCCTGTCCCCGCAGGCCCTCGGAGCACTCTCAGGGGTGGCTGGTGGCTCCGTCCTGGGCCATGTCCAGCACCCACGGGAGCAGGGATGTTCCTCCTTAGCACCTGTTCCCACAGCAGAGCCCTGAGCTGGTGAAGGGTCCTGAGCCCTCTGACTAGAGGTGCTACCCTCTGTCGGAGGCTGAGGCTCCCCCTCCTTGGACAAGGCCCTCATCTGCCGGGATGGCCGGCAGTGGGACCCCAAGCCCTCTGAATCTGCTCCAAGGGGACAGGGCCCCTGGGTTGGCCTTGCCACAGCTCCCCTGAGGGTGCCTGGATCAGGACCCTGCCCCATATCAACATGGGTTCTCAGAGTACCCTCCATCCTGGGGCCCCCAAGGCCGCTTCCTTCCAGCCCGGTGGGATTAAAAACAGGAAACCGGGCTCCTGAGGAAGGGAAGCTGGGTCCCTGCAGCCTGGACCTGAGGCACCTCGGGCTCAGCCCACACTGCTGTGGGTGGGGGTGACCAGAGGCAAGTTGGGGGCTCCAGTCAGAAGGGAACTGGGGGGCAGGAAGATGGGGCCCTAGCTTGGAAGGACGGAGCCCACTGTAAAGCAGGACAGAGTGACGCCCGTGTGCGGGTTCCTGAGGGGTGCTGAGCTCACACGGCAGGCGGGAGGGCTGATCCTCCCCAGCAGGACAAATGGCGGCTTATGGGGCGTGGGGGGTGGGGAGCCATGGCTGGGCGGGGCCACAGGCGAGGCCAAGGAGGCCTAGGGATAGAGAGGCCCTTCCCCACAAGTGGTGGTCAGGAGGCCGGGGTCCCTTCCTGCCCTTCTGCCTGCGGGTCCCCTGGAGCCTCTGGGTCAGCCCACGGGCTTCTGGCTCCCCATGACCAGGCCAGTGCGGGCCTCCACCCCACGGCCCACTCCCCGGGGACAGCAGCCCGAAGTCAGGCTGAGTGTGCAGGGTGGTTCTCTGTCTTTGTGGTAGATGGGGACCCTCTTCCTGCTGGGGCAGCCACTGTGGCCTCCCTGGGGCCAGAGAGGCTCCTTCTCTCCACACCTGATTCCCCAATTCCCTTCCGGCGGTTTCCCGTGGGCCAGGGTCGGCCACAGGGGTCCTTGAGGTGGGCACCTCTGGCCAGAGTCTGAGAGGCCCGGGAGCCCCATCCGGCTGCCCCGTCCTTAATGCTCCTTCTTGACCGAGCCCCGGAGTGTCATGGGGGCCCTGGACTCTCCAAGGGCTCCTTGCCGGCCTCCCAGGAGGCCGAGTGACAGGCCTCTCACCCTCTGGAAATGAAGTGAGGCCACCAACCAGCTGGGCCCCAGCAGGCGCTGGGGGCACAAGGGAGGGTTGCTAGTTGGGTTGGGGAAGGTGGAGGCCAAGGTCGCCAACTGCCCACGTGGGAGAGGTGGCTGGAGAGTGTAGGTCGAAGAAAATGAGGGGGATGGGTGGGGGTGCTCTGGGCGGCACCTGCGAGGTGTCCTTGAGACCCCAGGAGCTGCCCAGCTCTCTGGGGCTCCTGGAGGGTCTGCCTTAGCCCCTGCTGCCCTGCTTTCCTCGGGGCCTCGCATGGGCCGCCCCGCCCTGCCGGGAAGCATCCTGGCTGCAGACAGTGTGGCCTGAGCCAGGCTGGAGTTGGGGTGGCCGCTCAGACCTGCTCCTGGTTTGCCCTGACCCACAGGCCGGCTCGAAGCTGGGGAGGTAGACACGTGTGCGTGGGCATCTGTGGAAGGGGGTTCTGCTTCCTCTTCTTACCCCAATCTGGGGGCTGGCCTGGTTCAGCTGTGTGGACCCTGCTTGGCCTGGGGACCGCAAGAGTAGGGGTGAGGAGGAGCCACCGGAAGTGGAGTTTGGGGAGCCACACTGAGGCGTGGCTTGGGGAGCCCTGGTGCCCACAGTCAGGGTGGAGTCCCAAAGAGTCTGGGTCTGGCTCAGGGCTGAAGGCATCTCTGCCTCCCCAAGGTCACTCGCTTCCCCCACTCTGACCAGCCTTGTTCACCCTGAAGGTGTTGAGGGATTCCTTGGAAAGGCCCCAGACTTCCCAGATGCTGAGGCCAGCCCTGTCCACCTCCTTCCTCCAGGGGCTCTGGTCCTGGGGACACCTGCGACATAGGCGCCTCTGTCTTCCCCAGCTCACGAGGGTGGCCATCGGGGGCCCTGGGGCAGCCCCCATAGACGAGCAAGCCCAGACTGAGAGGGACTGCACACTGGCCTCCCGTCCCCCACCCCACCCCCCGTCATGGACTGCCCACCTCCCTGGGCTCCAGGTGCCTATGAGGCCCAGGGCCAGCCCAGCTGGCCTTGGCCAGGCGTGGGGTCTCCCTTGGGATGGACCACGGGGGTCTGTTGACTCCAGTAGCGGGAACCAGACTTCCGGGGGCGGGGCTGGCTCATGCTGGGTATTGACCCCAGCATGGGCATATCCTGGGGCTAGAGGAAGAGGGAGAGCTTCCCGAAGGAGGGACAAGGGACCTCCACCCTGAAACGTGCTGCCCACAGAGAGTGCAGGTGTGGGGGCGAGTTTCCGAGCACAGGGAGTGAGAGTTGGCACGGCCAGGGCCGGGCGCACCCCACAGTGTCCCCGCTGCGGGGCTGGCTGAGGGGGATGCTGCGGGAAGCACCCTCCCGCTCCTCCTGTCCTCTGGGCCTCAGGGACCGAGGCAGGAAGAGGGTGCGTCCCCTGGACACTGCAGGGTCCACATCCGGGCGAGGCTGTGCCACCTGCTTGTCCCTCTCATCAGCAGAAACCCAAGACCCCTTCCCACGGTGGACAGGGAGCCCAGAGCCAGCAAAGGTTCTGGACCTCCGAGCTCAGACCCCCAGGGGCAAGCCTCTGGGTCCTGGGCGGCCTGGAGTCTTGGCCCCAGAAGGAGCGCTGACCCCTCTGTCCGAAGCCCCCGGAACCTGTGTCACACTCCCTCTGGCTGCACCACAGGCCCCAGGGGCCCCTTTGAGGAAACCTGGCAGGTGGACGCCCTGGGCCCAAGCCCATGGGCACCTGGGATCTGTTATGTCACAGAAGGTCCCGGGGCTCTCCGTGCCCCCAAGACCTGGGGCATTTCAAATGAGGTCTCGTTGGCCCCACGCTCAGGGGGGCCCTGGTGGGCGCTGCCCAGCGTGCCCCACGTCTGGATGCACGCAGTTGCAGATCCCACGGGCCATTTCAGCCGCCACCAGGGGAGATGTGAGGCCTGGACACCTTCGGCAAGGTGACCACTTCCTGGAGGGGGTGTGTCTGGGCACCACATCGTCCTGGGGTTCTGGGGCCAAAGGGAGCTCAGCAGCCTGGTAGTCCTGCCTGGAACCTCAGCCCTGCCTGAATGCCCCCACCCACTGCGGCTGGCCTCCAGGGCCTGTCCTGGGGTGACCTGGAATTGACCGCCTGTCCCACAGGCTGGGCACTAAAACCCACAGGGGCGGAGCCTAAGCTGGCACCTCCTGCCATCGTCTCTGGGGCCCACTCTGGGCAGACCCCAGAGGAAGGACTCCCGGGAGTGTGTCCCCACCCACCTCTGCACCCAAACCCCTGCCTGTCCTCTACCCAGCCTGGGTCTCACCTCTTAAGGCAGGCGGCTGGCGGAGGGGCCTTGGGGGTTCGTGGCTGCATGCCCCTCCCCAATGAAGGCCCTGTGGGACCCTCCATCAAGTCCCTAAATTAGCCAGTGCTGCACAAAGTGCCAAGCTCTGCGGCCTGTGGTGTCTGCCCCACAACCCAACACCACCAGCCCCTCAGGGGTCCGCATCTGCCCCGTGGGACCTGGCATAACCCAGAGGGCAGAGGGGCCATCAGGGACTGAGAGGCCCAGGAGGACTTGGGAAAACAAGGTGGGCAAACCTCAATCGCCATCTTGCACCCCTGCAGCCCCGCCTTCCCACCCCAACCCTCACACCCCCTTCCTGGGTGTGCAGCGGGGCCAAGGGTGTGCAGTCAGCTCTGGGGTCACAGCCTGTCCTTGGGTGGGGGCCTGGATTGGACCCTCTGGCCTCAGAGGTCCCTGGCCTCGGCCCTGCCTGCCCCAGACCCCCGGCTCTCTCTCTCTGGCTTTGTTGAGGGAAATGTGAGGCCGATCAGCCAAAGAACCCCAACTGGAGGCAGTCCTGGACCCCAGACCAGGACCCCAGCACCCTGAGAAGGGTGCCGTGCTGCTCGGTTGGACATGGAACACCCAGCTGGCCTGGCACCCCTCTCACAGACCAGGAGCTCCCTGCGGGCAGAGCAACGGAGCACGAGGCTCCCCAAAGCCGGCTGGAGCTGCTGCCTGGCACCAGCTCTGAGCTCACAGGACCCCTGAAGCCCCCTGAATCCAATCTCCCAAGCTCCTCACCCCAGCAGAAACTCCCCCAAGAACTTCCGGCTGGTGGGGAAGCCTTCGGCCAGTGCAGCCAGATGGACATCCCGACTGGAGGGCTGGCTGCCCCCACAGCAGGGTGACCGGATGGCCCACTCGCTGACTGGGGAGGGCCCTGGCCTCTGGTCCCCTCTGCCCACAGAGGGAAAGTGCAGTGGGCATGGCCAGGGTGGGGCAGGGCGGGGGCTGAGGCAGCTCTGGGGCTTGGCAGAAACTCCTGAATGTGGCCGTGGCTGGGAGCACCCCCTGCCCTTGGGGGGCTCCAGCCAGGGCCCGGGTGACCTGTGCCCACCCCTGAGAGCACCCTGCTGTTGGAGCGGTCGGTCCGGCCCACTGTGCGTGGCTCCCCAGGAGGGATGCAGGCCGCCTGCCGGTGAGTTGCGGGCGGGCTCAGCCCCGACGTGCTGCATCCCCACAGAGGACTCGGCCCTCCTCGACCCAGCCCCACACACTCTGGGAGGGTGGCCCCGTCCTGCCCTTCCCCCTCAGCCCTTCCCACCTTCTGCCCCCAGGGCTCTGGGGTGAAGCCCTCACTCGATCCCTTGAGCCCTCCTGGGCCAGGGACACCTGCTCGGGACACGACGGGACCGTACCCTGGTGGCCGAGCTCTGCAGGCCTGCGGCCGGCTGGTGGTCCTCGGGGCCGGTTTCCCCGGGGACAGAGGCTGGATGATGACTGTGGACACTTGGGGTGGGGCAGAGGGTCATTGCCATGTGGTCAACACTTTCAGGATCCTGGGCAGACCGCCTAGGGCCCAGCCCCTCCCAGAGCTTGGCTGTGCCCTGTGCCCGCCGGCCACCCGCTGGCAGGCAGGTGAGGGGATCTCACTATCCTCTGGGACCTGGCGAGCCCTGCCCCAGAGTCAGGCTTTCATGTGGGTGCTGAGAGTCAGGTGGGTCCCCCAGAAGGGTCTGGAGACCCCGACTGGTTGGCGGAGGGCTGAGGTCTACTGGGCACCCCCACCCTGGGGGTGGGGAGAACGTGTGAGCCCCCTCTGCCCACCACCTCAGTTTGCATGCCCTAGTGAGGGGCCAGCTCCCCAAAGGTTGGGGGAGGTGGTGATACGGGGCGGGGGGGGGGGGGCTTGAAACTGCCAGAGCCAAAGCCCACACGCTCAGCAGCGAAAAGGAGGCTGGAGGGGCCGAACTGACCTCTCTGTCCCAGCCCTCACCGCCCTTTTTGGGGTCTCAAAGTGCCCAGCTGGCGCCTGCGAGGCAGGGTGTTCACATTCCCTTCCTCTTTGGGAAGAGGACGAGGAAACCAACCCTAGGCCTGAAATAGCCACTGTCTGGTGGGGTGTGTGCCTTCGAGGGTGGCCGTGCTGATTGGCCTCCCCTGGTGGGCTCAGGCTCCCCACAATGGACAGGCCCAAAAAAGGCCCATGGCTCCTCTGAGCGCCTCCCAGCACCCCGCACCCCAGCGTGAGGGGGGCAGGCTGGTGATGCTGTCTGGCGGACGGGGGTGCAGCAGCTGTGGCTGCCACTCACACTCAGTGTAGACAGAAGGGGACAGCTGGCAGGAAGGGACCGTGAAGATGTCCTGGTGAGGGCAGGACTTGGGGTGGGAGAAGGGGTGCCAGGCCAGGCTGCAAAGGTCCAGGCTGGCCAGGGCCCACAGCTCCCCCACCTGTCCACCCTCTTCTGCCGCTGTCATTGGATGAGAGCTGGGCGGTCCTGGCTGGGCTGAGGGGCAAGGAGTGCCCCAGCTTCCAGCACCCAGCCCCCCACGTGGACCCACGCACATTCCGTGCGCAGCTGTGCCAACCCTGCCCAGTCCCTCAACCCCCTCCCCTCCCAGGTCTGCAAGCTGAGGGCAAGGGAAAGGGTACAGGGACAGCTGGAGGGGCTGCCCAGCAGGGAGACCTGAGCCGCTGCCCTCCCATTGTTACTGGTCACCTCAGCTGCCCACGCCCTTCCTGGGGTCTTGGGCATCAGCCTGTCTCCGCTGTCCCTAGCACCCCATTCCTGGTGTCTGTGAGAACTGGACATGTGACCCCTGAGGTGACCCCATGGCAGGGACAGTTATGAGGGCTGGCTGTCCCTGCCACAAGGCCCAGGCACCCCAGAACCACCCCCCTGCCCTGTGGCCCTGCCCATCGGTCAGCCTTGCCTGCCTGGGCCTGTGGCTAGCAGAGGCCGGGCCCCTACCCGTCCTGGTCTCCCAGCTGGCACCCGGGTAGAGGGTCCTGCCCCCATACTCCTTCACGTGGGCTGGGGCTGAAGTGGGGGAGTGTGGCAGGCTGGGGGGTTGGCGAGGAGCAGCTGTGGGGAAAGGAAAGAGTGAGGGACTTGGGCAATCACAGCGGGCGGCAGTCCCATGTGCCATTCTGGGCGCCGGACGTCTCCCCTGGAGGCCCTCGGCCTCACGAGCTCTGTCGCTGAAGCTCCTCACCACTTCCCACCACCTCCCACAACTTCCCGCTGCTACCTGCTTTGCTTCCCTTGGTCCAGACAAGCCACTGGAGCCCAAGCTGCACAACGTGGCTTAGATGGTGGCACGGGGGACAGGCGCCCTGCTCACTGGAGGTGTGGCCCTTGTCCTGCCCCATCCACTGAAGGCTGGGCCTGCGCTGGGCTCTCTGGCCCCACCGCTGGCTTCCCTCGGAGCACGGGCACATGCCTCCTAAGTGCTTGGCCGAAACTCCACGGGTCCTCCAGGGCCCCCAGAGGAGGCCCGAGCCTCCCCACTCGCCCCTCAGATCACCCACCGCGTGCGTGGTGGTGGCGGGAGGGCCAGCTTGTACCTTGTAGGGTGGCCAGACCAGCCAATAAAAGTAGCACCTCCTCTGGTAAAATCTGAATTTCAGATGAAGGACACACAATTGTTTGGCACATACGCCAGTCTCCCTTCGTGTCCCCAGTACTGCACACCCCATAGTCCCACCCCAGACACTCCTCAATCTGAAGTCCCGATTTAATGGAGCCCTGCGCGTTCCCGGGCCTCCCTCCGCGTGGCCGCCCCTGCGACCCCGCTGCTGCTCCTCTTGGCTGTGTCTCAGCGCTCCGGGGCCGGAGGGCGCTGGCCCCGAGCACCTCCATCCTGAAAAAGTGCCCGCATGCTGCAGAGAAGCCCCGCCTGCAGCCTGAGGACCTGGAAGTAGCAGAGAGAGGAGCCCACTCCACGGAGGACGACGCTGCTCCCCGAGGTGTCCCCAACCCCCCAGCGGCCCGGCCCCTCAACTCTGCCCCCTGAGTTCTCCCTGGAGTTGCCACCTGCACACGTCCCCAGGCCTCTGAGTCACAGGCCTCCACGCTGAGCCCACGTCTCTGGCCTGTGGCAGGGCTCAGAGTGAGGTCAGCTGCTGAAAGTGGACAGCCCCTGGCCTCTGCCTGGCATGGTCTCCTCCTACCTCTATCCGCAGGAGGGGGCAGACTGGGGGACTGGCCCCCTGTCACCCCTCTCACTGGGAACGGAGACGTGCCACCCGGCGATGGAGTGAGGCTCAGCAGAGGCAGGGACGGGCTGGCTGTGTGGAGGGCACCTACTGGGTGGAAGACCTAGAGCCGGGTGGCGGGAGGCAAAGCAGCAGCCACAGCCCAGGTGTGGGGCAATGAGGTGGCCGGCCCAAGGGTGGGGGCAGGAAGGACAGGAGGGGGCCTAGGGCCCAGCTGGGACTTTGTGGGTGTTGGTGGTATCCCTGCCCCTTCACCAGCATGTGGATGCACTGGGACTTGTCTCAGGAGCACAGAATGTGGACCCCAGAACCTGGCAGGTCGTCCCCAGAACTTTGTGCAGAGACATTCGCTTCTGGAGCCCTGACCCACCGCGGGGAGGCTGCCCGCCCTTCGTTGCTGTGTTAGGAGCAAGTCACACTTGGGGCTCCAGCTGCAGACCGTCCCCTGTGCCCCCGGGCCCTCTCCCCGGGCCTTGGAGTTTGTCGGGTACGCTCGCCACAGAAGAACCTAACTGGAAACGCGCCTCCAACGGTGATCGGCATCCTCCCAGACCGGGCCGCCTTCGGGGACGTGGAGCAGGTCAGGGCTCAGGGACACACTCTGGTCCCCAGAGCTGTACTCTGAGGCTCTGCTCATGCCCCGGCCTCTGTCTTCCCACTGCCCTGCCCGGCACCCCACCTCTGCCCTGGGGTATCAGCTTCGGGGGCTCAGAGACATGGTCACCGGCACCCTGGGGGCCACACGGAGTAAAGGGAGTAAAGGCCACCCAAAGACCGAGCAGGATGGAAAAACCAAGTCTCAAGGTTGGGAGTGGGCCACGCAGAGGGCCCAGGCACAGGAGCCGACGTCCCCGTCACGTGTCCCCACAGGGTTTGCCGCCAGAGCCTCTGGCTGGCATGATGCACCCAGAGCCATGTGCTGGAAGGGTGTCTGTCTGGGGAGGGCCCGGCTCTCCCCTCTCCCCCGCCTCTGCCGGATCCCAGGCCCCTCTGCTCCTGAAGAAGGCCCTGCCTGCAGGGGCGGGCCGTGCTGGCCCCTTGTCCCTGGGTAGGTGGGGCAGCGAGGGTCTGGGGCCATCACCCCCATCCCCAGTCCTTCCGGCAAGAGTGCCAAGGGCACCGCTGCAAATGTCATCCTTACAAGAGCCATTTATAGGGCGCACTTTGTACGCATGCAGGGTTTACAGCCCCTTTTATTAGTCGTAAAGGGGGGGGAGGGGCTCCACCGGGTCGGAGCTGGGGCTGCAGCTGCCTCCTGCACCCAAGGCCAGGCTGGCCTCCTGGCTGCGTGCCCCCACAGCCTTGTGTGTCCCCCATGGCTCTGCATGCCCTGCCATGGCCCTGCCTGTGTCCCCACAGCCCTGTGTGCCCCCACGGCCCTGCCTGTCCCCCACGGCCCTGCTCCAGAGAGCTGAGCTGTGAGACTGGGTTGCCCACTCATGACTCTCACGCAGTGGGGACGAGAAGTGTCCTTGTAGATCTCACCATGATGGAGCTTTCCGGGCCAGAGGCTGAGACTCACTAGTGTGGCGTTCATCCCTAAGGGGTCCCCTCCTCTGAGTCACTGTGTCTCCCTGCATTTCCCCTTGCGGGACCCCTGTTCTCCACCCCCCAGCTCCAGGGCACCCCCAAGGCCCACATCCAAAATAGGCGGTGAGCCCAGACGCCTCCCGGCTCCACGGCTGGCCTGGTGGTCTTTGCAGGCAGAACCTGGGGATGGAGGAACAGGGGGCACAGGCAGGCCCTACCAGGCCCCCGCTCACCCCGACTTCTCTGTACCCCTGCACACGCCGCTACCCCTCAGCGGCGTCCACTGGCCTGGTGCAGCAGGCTGCCTCCCCCTCAGACTGGGGCCTCTCCGGGATGGGGGGCTGCCTCCCCTTCACGGGGCGCCTCCGGCGGAGACTTCAGTGTCTGCCCAGAGGCGCCTGGCGGGCGGTCCCCCAGACCAGAGATTCCTGGAGCTGAGGCCCTGCCTCCCCCACACGGTGGAAAGTTGGCCTAATCAATAAGGCCACACGCTAAATCAATCACAGAGGGGCTGGCGTGGCATGCTCGTGGCGGCTGCAATAACAGTGTTAGCAACAACAGCGCTCAGAGGGCTGGCAGAGGCCTGTGCCAGGGGCAGGGGGAGCCTGGGGGGCCTGTCCCCCACCTCTGCCCACCCACCAGGCCCCAGGCCACCCAGGGCAGGCTGGGGGCTTCCACCCACCCCCACCCCGGGGCAGGGCACAGCTGGGGACATAGAGGGGCAGAGCAGAAGACGCTGAGCGTGGGTCAGGGGACAGTGGGCTGGGGCTGTGGTTGGGGACCGAGGCCATGGGGGCAGGGTGAGGATGAAAGGAGAGGGCATGGGGGCATCTGGGGAGGGGTGGGGCAGGGGCCAGAGTAAAGGGGGGCTGTCCCAGCCCCTAGCCGGCTCCCCAGAGGACCCTGCCTGCCACCAGGACCGGGCAGCAAAGCCATGGGCTGCTCCATTCACTCACGTGTTCTAGACCCCTGACTTCACAAGTCTGAGGGATGCCTTGGTTAGCGGGGTGAGCGTCTGTGCAGCTGGGGTGGGCTCAGGTGGGCAGGCAGCAGGCCCAAGACATGGGCCAGATGGATGCTCAGGCTGCCCGACCGTCAGGAACCCACGGGCGTCCTCGGCCCCCAGCCCCCAGCCCCAGGGATGGTCCTGCTCCAGCGTTCACGGGCACCGGAGCAGGGGAGGACCCAGCTTGGCTCTCCGTGTGGGAGGCCAAGGCGGGAGAGTGTCAAGTGGGGCCAGCAAGGGTGCACCCCCCATGGGCACAGGGAGACGCTGGGCCTGTGGTCGATGGCCATGTGTCCACACAGAAGCCCGAGGTCCTCACAGGGCTGAGGTGGGGACTGTGTGTCTCAGAGGGGCAGGGGCCAGGCTGCTCTGGGGACAGTGGCCAGGGCCCCAGGGGCTGTTCCCAAGTTCCGGCTCAGTGCCTGCTGTCCCCAGCCTCTCTCTGCAGAAGGCTTGGCCCCTGTCTCGGTCCCTCTTTCTGCCTTCCCTGGGCTCCCTTTCCTGAGCAGCTGTCCCTCCCCCTTCCGGGGGTCTCTGCCCTCTGTCTTGGCATCCTCACCTGCCCCACCTCCTCTCCCCTCTCTCTGAGGCCCCAACCCCTCTGCAGACTAGGTCCCCGTGCACCCCACCCCACTCTGGCGTCTTCCCTGACTTGGAGCCAAGACCAGGGGGGTCCTGTTCATGCTTCAGTCCTGAGACCTCAGATTTGGGGGTCCCAGGGTTGGGAGGGGAGGATCTCTACCTGCCATGCCCTCCCCAGTCCACCCGAGGCCCAGGGAGCCCAGTGCTGGGGAGGGAGAGAACGGGCTGGTTAGACAGCTGGACAGAGCAAGGCTTGTTAGGTGGGGGGGCAGAGGAAACACACTGGACCTGGCCAGACCTGGACAGAGGTGCTGGCCATGGGAACAGGGGAACAGGAACCAGGCTCCCTCAGGGTTTGGGTGGCCCTTGCCACGGCAGTGATGGGAGGGGCCTCGGAAAATCTGTCCTCTTGGGGAGGAGCACAGGGGCTCTGTGGGAGTCCTGGGGACACAAGGAGCACTGGCTTTAGGGAGTGGCAGAGGGGGCTCGGTGTCTCATCAGGCACACCACATGCCCAGCCCAGCATGGCTCCTGGATGTCCCATGAGCGGCTCCATGGACCTGTAGGACTGGGACCCACAGCCCGAGCCCCACACTGTGGCCGCTCTGCTCCCTGGAGTGGTGAACGAGGAGTCCAGGGGTCCCCTCCCTGGCCTTGGCACCCCCCAGCTGGAAGGCTCTGCCTGCTCCATCAGCATCTTGGCTCTGGGGCTCTTCGAGCCTACCTTCCCACGACAGGCCCTCCGCCTGCACGCCATCCTCTGAGACCCCCGCATGGGTTCCCGTCACAGGGTGGGAGCCGTGGGGCAGAAATGGGGCACCTGGCAAGCGAGAACAGAGAGACCACGAGGACAGCAGGCCCCTCTGAGACAGTCCCCAGAGAAGCTGGGCCTGTGAGGGAAGAGGCCGGACGGCGGGTTCTCTCGAGATGGCGGGAGGGAGAGTGGGCAGCAGACCTGGGGGCCACGAGGTAGGAGGGTGGACGGGCCAAGTCCAGGTTGATGGGGGCAGCCGATGGCTGGCTTGGTGCCAGCGGGACCTGCTCACTCAGAGCCCAGAGACGTCCAGGGCCAGCCGGGCAGCTGCCCACTGCTTTGAGGGGGGTGACTTTGTGGGTGAGGGGTGGGCAGTTAAGACATCAAAGCCTCTCCTGGGTTCAAAGGTGTCAGAAGACAAATATCACCACCACCTGCCCTCCATTTGACCTCGGCCCCAAAAACAGAACAGGGAAGGGAAGGAAGGAGGTACGGGGGGGGGGGGTCCCCTCCCTTGGTCCCCCACCACCCTCTGAGTGGGGACCCTGGGAGAGTTTGGTGGAGTCTCCACACTAGCTCTCTCCCCTTCCTTTTCTTGCAAAAGCCACAGAGAAACTCCCTGGTCCCCCCACCCCCAAAGAAACCCCAGCCCTCTGCCCAGCACATCCCCCGGGTGAACATGAAAAATAAATGTCTTGTTTTATGATGAGAAGGGAGGGAGGGGTGGAAAGAGTGAGAGATTTATGGGTTCCCCTCTCACTTTTCAGGGCCCTTCTTCCTGGGCACCGAGGCCCCTCCCCCCCCCCCAGGACATCCTGACCCTGGGTCCACCAGCCTGCCGGGAGGAGCGGGGGCAGGGGTGGAATTTAAGCCGGCTGTCCACCCAGCAGCCACCTGAAACCCTAGGCCAGGGTGAGGGGCTGGGGCGAGGGGGCGGGGGAGGCTGCCCAGCCTAGGGGGAGGGGAATGTGCACTGCGGGGGTCTTCTGGGTGGAGCAGAGCCCCCCAGCTCCCTGGCACAAGCCCTAAAGTGGACTCCAAAGGGGGCTGGAAGTGCTGACCCCTCAGGTCGCATGCCCTACAGCCGGGCATCACAGGGTTGGCCCCGGGTTCCAGGCCTGGGGCCCAGCCTTTCTTGGTACAACAAAGGCACAGGCCCAGTAGGTGGGCAGGGCCCCCTGCAGGGAAGTCTCTGCTCCAGGACCCTTGCACGGGGGTGGGTTCCTGACCCTGTGGAGCTGAGCCCTTTCCTTCCGCACCAGAGTCCTCACCCAGCACCCTGCCTCCCCGGGGCCACATGGGTGCCCAGAGTGGCTTCCTCTGGTGAAGGAACCAGGCTGTCCCACGGTGGCCCAGGGCTCCGTGTGTTCTGGGAGCTTGCTACTCTGGCAGACGCTCTGGCCAAGCTCCGTGCACCCCAGGCCGGGCCCCTGCAAGCCCCTGGCTCATGCCCCCCCCACCACATCCACCCAGGGTCTTCGCTGGGGCTCAGGAGCTCCAGCTGGGATGCTGTGTCTGATGTGATGGTCGGGAGGGATGTGAGCAGAGCCATCACCACGGCAGCCCACACTCGACCCAGCGCAGCCCCTGCCCCGCGTGGGGACTGTGTGTGGCACCGCTGGGAACAGCTACAACAGCCTGGGGTCCAGGGGAGTCCCCGGGAGAGGGGCCAGGCTGGGGGACGTGGGCTCAGGGACTGTGTGGGCGCTCTGAGTGAGGGAGGCTGGCCTCTACCCCTGCCCCTTGGGAGCCCACGGGCAGCATGCAGGGTCTTCGGGCTCAGGAGGCCAGCCCCCGCACCGCCCCCGTGCACCCCGAGTCTCCCTGAGAAGGGCGTGCTCTCTGCCACACTCTGGATGTGGCATGACTCGGGGGAAGGGTGGATGTAGGGGGGCAGCCTCAGGCGGTGGGCACCACGCTGGACAGCTTGTCGGCCATCCCGTGTGTCCTCCAGCTCACCCCAGGGCAGGGGTAGGCCAGAACTGGCCTCTCTGGTGACGGGATGGAGAGGACAGACAGGGAGGGGACCAGCAGGGACAGCGGGTCCTCTGGGGACCCAAACCCAGCCGGCTTCTCTGGAGTCGCCGGCCGGAGGGCTCAGCATGTGTGGCACCCGGCAGCAGTCCCCTCGCCCGGCGAGGGGGCACCCCAGGCCTTGCGCATGTCCCCGGGGAAGCAGGAGGCAACTGTGTTGTCTGCACTCAGGGGCGGCCTATGCCCCCCGGGGCCCAGCCGAGTGAGCCGGGCCCAAGCTTTTGGGGGAAGGACCTGGGTCAAACACACACCAGGGGAGAGAGGTGACGGCCCAAGCTCAGGGAAAACTCAGAGCTTGGAGGGGCCCTAGGAGGCCAAGGGGAACACTTGGTCACCCCAAAGCAAGACTCACCAAGGGCCCTTTGGGGGCAGGGGTTCCCACAGAGAGGTATCTTATAAGAGGTGCCCTTCAGCTTGCGGGGAAGTGGGCTAATGGGCCAGGAGGTAGTGGGGAAACTGAGGCAGGGCAGGACGGTCTCTGTAGGAGCCAGCTAAGGCTGCCCTAGCACAGCACTGAAGGTCAGAGCTAAACCAGACCCTCACGGTCCCCGTCCTGGAGGCTGGAGTCCGAGACCAGAGCCACGGGGCTGGTCCCCCCTGAAGCCTCTTTCCTGGGCATGCAGATGGCCGTCCCCTCCCTGCGTCCCCACACGGTGGTCCCTCTGAGTGTGTCTATGTCCTGACCTCCTCTTACAAGGACCACAGTCGCATGGGGTGAAGCCCTACCCTGGTGGCCTCAGTTTACCGCAATCACCTAGTTAAAGGCCCATCTCCAAATGCAGCCACGCGCTGAGGCAGGGGTTGGGGTGGGGGGTCAGCACTCCAACCTATGAATTTGGGGGCACAGAATTCAACCCATGACAGTCCCCCTTCTGAGAAGTGTCACTAAAAAAGACAGGGAGGCTGCCGCAGGGCGATAGGAGGGTTTGGTGGGGTCACATTGGCAGAGCTTTGAGAAGTGGGGTGTGCAGAAGCGCCCACAGAGGAGTGCAGGCTGGGGGGGTGGGTGGGCGGGGAGCCAGGGCGAGGGTTCCTCCAAGGGCTCAAGTTGGGGCCTGCGCCCCAGCAGGCAGGCTCCAAGTTGGGGGCGGAGGCCCCTGGGCGTGGGTGGGACAGGCAGAGGCATTTCCTCAGCTGGGGTGATGGATGGAGTCGGGGGGCCAAGGGGTTGGAACTGCAGTGTGGGAAATAGTTCAGCCAGAGCCAGATGAGGGAGGGGGCCCTGGAGAGGGGCCTGCAGGGGCTGCACGTGCAGAGCCGCCCCCATCTCCCCAGGCCCCTGACCCGTAGGCACGCCAGCGTCCTGGCAGGCGGGAGACGGCAGGGGATGGGGGTATGGCCCGCGACCAGGGCTGAGCGGCTCCCCCACTCCTCGCCTCACCGTCTCTCTGCCTCCCCTAATTGTCCCCGCATGAGCTTGGCGAGCGAAGTGAGTTAACGCAGAAGTTTCCTCCAAAATAGCTCATCAACCCAGCCCAGATGGAAACCCGCCTCCGTGGGGGCGATGATTTCTTCCCGGAAAAATGTGGTGTGAGGGGGTTAGACAAAGGACAGACCCTGGGTGTTCCTGGGACGGAGCCCGAGCCCGCGCACCACCAACCCCTGCTCAGGACCCCCACCTCTGCACCCTCTCTTCTTCCTCTTCCTGGCTGCCCTGGCGCTCAGCACCCCGATCCTCAGCACCCCGATCCTCAGCACCCAGCGCTCAGTGACTGATGCTCTGCACTTGATACTCAGCACCTGACGCTCAGGTCCTCACGCGTCCCTCCGCTCTCTGACCAGCCTTCCTCCCATCCCCACGAGGTGGTTTCTGGTCTTTGCTGGGGACCGGGGGTGGGGGGTGCTCTTACAGGCTCCCTTCCTCTGCCTGGGGCACTTGCAGACTGGGTGGGAGAGCGGTGCTCGGTGCAGCCCACCCCCAGGAGCTTAGCAGGGAGACTGGGGTAGGAGGGAGGCAGCCCCCTACCCCAGAAGGCCACTTTGATGGGGCCTGAGGGTGCCCAGGGCAGCCTGTGGTGGCTGGCCCACCTCAGGCCCCAAGCACGGTGGGCATCGGGCAGAGAGGGGCCTCAGCAGGGTACAGACTCGTTGTGGTACGGGCCCTGGCATGGGTTGTGGGAAGGGAAACGGGGCGAGTGCCCTTCTCCCAGGCCAACCCCAAGGGTCCAGGAGACGCAGAAGCCACATCCATGAGGCTGCCGCAGGCCTGCCTGACCTTCCAGCTCCAAACCCTTGACAAGTAGCCTCAGCTTTCAGGAATGTCCTGTCCGTGGCGGGGGCCGCCAAGGGGAATGGACAGGGCCCAGGAGCGGGGGCCCAGGCAGGTGGCCGGCGGCTCTGACACTTTCCTGGCCCAGGTCTGTGTCCCTGGTGGACGCCGCGGAGAGGCCACGGTGGGCTCACGCATCTGGGGGCGTGAGAGAGTGTCCAGGCCTCTGGCCCATCTGCTGAGGCTCCCACACAAGCGCCTGGGTTGTGATGCCTGAAACATTTGTTTTATAAACGATTAGCTGCCAGATGATTCTAGAAGGGGCCAGAACCATGGCTGTGGTGGGAGCAGGAAGGCCCTTATTCCCTCTCGGAGCCTGAGCCAGGAAAACACCTCTGTCCCCTGAAAGTCAGCCCGGTTCTCTTCCTTCCTGTAAGCATCTATCTGCCCATCAACCCTTGACCCTCCGTCCATCCATCCACCCATCTGTCCATCCGTCCATTCACCCACTCACTAATGGACACCTCTGCTGTGACCCAGGCCCGTGGCTGGAAGCTCCAGACCCCACCCACTCAAGAAGTCTTCCTGGCCAGGTGGAGAGGAGTGGGCTGCCACCCCTCGAGGGTCGGAGCCCCCTCGTCCCCACACTCACAGCTCTCTCTCCTCCGGCATCTCTGTCACACACACCCAGGGCCTTCTGGCACCTGTGGCCACGGGTGTCAGCCCCATCTCATCTGGTAGCTCCTTAGGAGTCTGGCAGAGCAGAAGAGGTGCCCGCCACCCCTCCTGAGGAAGCTGCAGTGCGGGGAGTGGGAGAGGTCTCCATTCTCCCGTGTGTGGCCCGAGCACGGGGATCCAGAGTCGGAGGTCTCTGTGGGTGGGGAGCCCGCCTGGGCCAGCTGCACAGGGCCGCTGTGCCAGGTGGCGTGTTGGGCCGTGGCGAGTCTGCTGGGGCCCCGGAGCCCAGACCAAGTGCCTTGGGGTCTCTCGCTGGTATTCTGTGGGAGCCTGAAGGGTGGGGTGGCCTGGGAGCCACAGGAGAGCTGGGGGTTGGCAGGCTCCCCTGCCGGGCCTGTCAGAAGCATGAGTGCTTAGGGCAAGAGAAACGTCCGGAAGGGATCGGGCTGGGAGAGGCAGGGACCAGGGTCCACGGCTCACAGGCCGGAAGCGGTGGCAGCGGGACACCCCACAAACCCGCAAGTACCCACACTCTGTCCCTGAGGGTGTCCATCTGCTGTGTCTCCACCGCAACATGTGACAAGGGGACATAGCCCCCGACATTCAAGCAATGCCCCCCCCCGTGCCCAACTGCACCCACATTCATACAGAGGAGGGGATTCTCGGGGCAGCGCCTCAGCTTTGCTCACAGACACAGCGCCCGGCCAACCTGGCTCCGTGGCCCCGTGCTGGGAGGAAGCTTGCAGGGCCATGCCCGTGAGAGGTGAGGACAGGAGACATGTCCCGGACGCGCCCGCAGAGCCTCATCTCGGGGTCTGCGGGCCCCTCGCCCCGACTCTGCCTCCGGGGCCGGAACTGTGGCACATCCCCACCGTGCCATAGCCAGGGCTCTGGGCCCCAAAGGCTGAAGGAGGGTGGCCCCCTGGCCTGAGCTAGGCCGCAAGCTGTGTCCCCAGACTTAGCTGGGACCATCAGGGAAGAAGCCGCCTTCCCATGCTGAGGCTTCTATCCATTTCCTGGGCCCCCCGAACCTATGACCTCACCCTGGGCTGAGGATACTACAGAAGTTATTCTGTCCCCATCCTGGAGGCTGGAGGCCCAAGACCTGAGATGTCGCAGGGATGAAGTCCCTCTGAAGGCTGCTGGGAAGGGTCCCTCCTGTCTCCTCCAGTCTCTGGGGCTGCAGGCGCCACCCCAGGCTCCGCCTCTGTCTCCACACAGCCTCTCCTCTCACTGGGGGTCTCTCCTCTCCTTCCTCTGATAAGGACACTTGTCACTGGACTTAGGGCCCACCCAGTAGCCTAGGAACATCTCACCCATGACCCTAAAGTGGATCCCGTGAAGGCCCTTTGCCCCATGAGGCCACATGCCCCCGCTGGGGACCGCCATCCGCTCTCGGCAGCTGCTGCACGGAGGGCCGTGCATCTGGGCAGGTGGCAGCCGCCATGTCCAGCCTGGGGACAGACAGCCTGCTGAACAGCAACAGGTGGGTGTTAGGGCCCAGAGCTGCAAAGGGACGTCCGGGGACACAATTCTGCGATCGGTCCCCTTGCTGACACCAGCGGGAGCTGAGCTACACATTTGCTGCCCGGGCCTGTCGGGTCTCAGGGTCTGCCACAGTGTGGGGAAGAAAGCATGCAGATGCAGGGGCTAGGAGCTGGGTGCTGCCTGGGGAAGGTCCCAGAGATACTGCCCAACACCTGACGAGGCCATCCCCGGACACACAGCTGTCAGCCTGGCCCCCTCGTCCACCTTCAGGCTGGAGTGACATCCTACCCATCCTCAGAACAAATGTTTTTTCTGACTGTCAGCCCAGCCTCAGCCTTCCAGAACAGACCAGCCTCAGTCGAACAGCCTCTCCCTAGCCCCAGGCCTCCGAAAGGGACACAGTGAGGTGGCCCTGCCCTGATGGCACCGGTCTTTGGCCCGGGTCGGGGGAGCCCAGGGCTCTGGGCCATACCTGCCCCTGGGTCCCTCTTCAGGTCCCAGGCACCTCTGTGTCCTGAGCCTGGTCCTGAGAGGCGCATGCCAGTTCAGACCGGCCCTGAGCAGGCCGAGCTGACGCTCCTCTGCTCTGAGGTTGTGAGGGCGAACCCTGCGCCCGGCACTGCCACTGCCTGTCCGTCCTGGGCTCCGTTTGGGGCTGAGTTATTTGCCCCCCCCCCAATTCACATGTAGAGTCGTAGCCTCCGTACCTCAGAATGGATCTTATTTGGAAGTGGGGTTGTGACAGAGGTCATTGGTGAGGTCCCACTGGGGTAGGGTGAGCCCCTCACCCAATCAGACTGTGTCCTTGCAGGGAGAGGACGGACTCTGGGAAGACTCAGAGACCAGAAGGAATGTCCCACGAGGCTGCAGGCGGAAGCTGCAGTGGTGCGTCGATAGCCCAGTGACGCTGAGGACAGTGGGCCACCACCAGAAGCCGGGACAGAGGCTGGAAAGGGCTTCTCCCTCAGAGTTTGGGGCTCCGGTCTCCAGGACAGTGAGAGGACAAGTCCTTGCTGCTCTCACCCACAGTTGGCAGGACTTGGCCATGGCTGCCCCAGGAACAGCATGGGGCCCACGCTGGCTGTCCCCACTCCTGTCAACTGTGCCCGTCCCCGCCAGCAGGAGAAGGAACAGAAGTGTGCCCCCTGAATGGGTGGCCAGCAGTCCCACCTAGCACCCATACCCATGTCCCTTTGGCCAGAAATCAGTCATGCGGCCACACCTAGCTGCAAGGGAGGCTGGCGAATGTAACAGTAACAAAGTAGCAGCGGGGCCACTAACCGCTAATGGGACGTGCTGTTGGTACGTACAGCAGGAGAGCACAGAGGATGGCAGTCGGCAGTGTGGGGCACGAGGAGCCAGAACAAACGTCTGCAGGGTCCACCCAAGCAAACAGCCACCCTGAGGCTTCACGGATGGCCACAGACCCAAGCCCAGGCAGCTCTGTTCCCCAAGGCGGCAGCTCCTGCGACAGGGACAGCAGAGGAGTGATGGGAGAGCCTGGTGCTCCGGGTTTTTGAGTGTCAGCCTGGGAAGTGTGAGTTCACTCTGGCCGGTGTCAGAGCAAGGCAGCAGCTCCAGGTGCTGACGACAGCCAGCGGTCAGCCACAGTGGATGGAGAGGAGCGGGCCTTGGAAGGGGAAGGCAGCTTTCCCTCGAGGCGCCCTGGGTCAGGGCCCAGAGATGTGGGTGCGCTTGGCCAGTGAGTGTGCTGCTCGCTGCTGCCCCAGCAGCTCCTTTCTGCCTCTGTGGGCCAGGCACGTGGTGCCCTGTTCCCCGGGGGTTCTGGAAGGAAGATGCGCAGGCTGGCGTGGCGTGGCCGTTCCGTGGCAGGTGTGTATGCCAGCAGGTACAGGGGCTGTCTGGGACCTGCAGGGGGGACTTCAGAATACTGGGCTCTCTCAAGGCCAGAAGGCGAGGAGGCCAGAGTGGCTGAGGGCAGAGGCCATGGCCAGGCACCAGGAGAAAGGAGGGAAGGAAACACACACATGGTCTGAGAGGTAGGTTCCAGGGGAGGCTGGGGGAGGCCGGATCCCAGCAGGGAGGCTGTCGCTGAGCCCTGCTGATGGGTCCAGCCCTGAGGCAGGCAGGACAGGAGGGTGGAGGTGGCCCAGCTCACAGAGTCACGGGGACTGTGTGATCTGACTGGATCTGGAAGGGACGGAGGGCGAGTGGCAGGGTGATGAGGCCAGGACAGCCGCTTCTAAGGAAGGGACACAGAGGACAGCAAGGCCAGGGGCCATGGCAGCAGGGCTTGGGGCCACAGAGATGGCAGGGGGTGAAGACAGGTGAGCTGTGACCCAGCGTTAGTTGTCTCTCCATTTGGGCATCTGCATGGCGGAGGTGGGGGGGGGTCGCGTGCCTGGGAGTCAGGGCTACAGTGCTGGGAGTGTGCGGTGTGCGGGCAGAGGAGCGCCCAGGGGTGACTGGCTGCCAGCCTTTGTCCCCACCTCCCAGGGTCCCGCACTCTGCACAGCCCCACAGGGCCTGTCCCACACTCTGCCCCCTGCAATGTCCCCAGGCCTGTGGCAGTAAACCGTCTCCCCGTTCTGAGCCCTTCCCTCCTCTCCATGCTAAGCCACATTTGGCCCCGCCTCTGCACTCCTGCCTCCACCCCCTCCCAACTCAGGGAGGCTCCAGGCGGGCTTACCCACATTGCCTCCCACGGTGGCCGTCCCAGGCGGCCCAGGGTCTGGGGCCTCACTTCCTCCTGAGCCTACATGGAACCTGGGCCCTCACTTGGATCTACAGGGGGCATTCCCATGTCCTCACGGAAGTCTCACACGAGCCCGATTGTCACCCCTGTACCTGCCTAGTGTCAGCTTCAAAGGTGTCCCCTGCTGGGAGAGAGGCCTCTGCAACATCCCATCAAGTCACTTGTGTCCTGAGCCTCTCCGGGTCCACCCCGAGCTGAGGGGCTGTAGGATGATGCCCTCAGTGTCACCTTCCCCAGACAGTACTGTCTCCAGCTCCTGAAGGCCAGCAGCTCCATCCCCAGGGGTGGACAGCGTGGGGGTGCGTACCTGTCCTGCGGCTGGGCGGAGCACACACAGGCCCCCAGGATGTGCACAGCGGCTGCGGTCTAAGGGCCTGTAGTGTTTCAAGGGTTGACAATAGGCCTAAGCCTCCCGGGAGACGAGTGTCAGGAAGCAGCCCCAGGGGGCCCACCCCCAAGGTAAGGGGTCCAGGCAGGAGCCCGCAGGTGGAGCTGCTCCGTGCTGCCAGAAGGCAGCGACCTGGGGGGCAGCCGCACTCAGGGCAGGCGTGTGCCTGGGGCCGCCTCTGCACGAGCTCCCTGTCTTGCTCTGGAGGTGCGGCGGTGATGGACAGATGACACCCATCAAGACTTGCGAGGTGAGGACGCCGACGGCACAAGGGGCACAGTGGGAGGGGAAGAAAGAGAGTCTGCCTGGGACAGCGCAGGCTCTGGGACCTCGCCCTGCCCACGTTAGTGCTGGCCCTGCAAGGAGTGCAGCACCTCGCCCCCCCAGGGTCACTGTGCACAGTGTGGACCAGACTTGGCCCCTGAGTCCCCAAGCTCCACCCACAGTGCCACCCTGGCAACCCCTCCACTGGGAGGCCTCTGTAGCTGAGGAGACCCACATCACGCTACCCTCTGCACGGGGTCCCACAGAGATGCCCATGTCCCCGGGA
The DNA here is from genome assembly GCA_007922815.1 of Macrotus californicus. Classification (NCBI taxonomy): domain Eukaryota; kingdom Metazoa; phylum Chordata; class Mammalia; order Chiroptera; family Phyllostomidae; genus Macrotus; species Macrotus californicus. The sequence goes on along the minus strand of VMDR010001427.1, from coordinate 80,877 downwards.
AGAGGGCAGCCGGAGGCCCTGCGGACAAGCACATCCAAACGCTCCCCAGGGGAGCAGGGAGCTACAGAGTGGCCCTTCCCCCAGGGGTGGGGGGGTGTTGAGGCAGGTCTGTACCTGGAGGGCCGCAGGACTCTGGCACTGTGACAGGGCGGTCACCCGCCTGTGCCCCCAGAGCCTGCACATGGTGGGACGCCCACCCATAGGGTTGGCACCGCGGACCTGGCTCCAGTGTCATGGGCCAAAGGGAAGATCACAGTGGATAACTAGAGGCATGCGGGACCCTCTCTGGGTGTCCCTGGGCTGGCCATCTCTGAGAGCCCCGGATGGAAATCATGGAGCAGTAGCCCTGGCCCAGCAGCCTCCACTGCGCAGGGTTCTGGGGGTCATTTGGCTGAGCGTAAAAGGGTTCAGTGTTCTCCCTCTGGCCAGGCCCGACCCCAGCAGGCCCTGAACAGTGTCATCGCCTCAATGGCATCACCTTGGCTGTGGCTGTGAGGACAGCGGTGTCCGCGAGATGGCAGCACGTTCACAGCGATGCCCGAGGTTGCGGAGGTGGTGGGGCGCGCCCAGCCCCTGTCCCGGGTCTGCGGGCCCGACATCGAGGGGGCCCCAGGTCTGATACCCCAGTGGTCGGCAAGAGTCATCGGGGAGACTGGACGCCCGCAGAGCCACCCTCGGCTCAGATCGAGTTAGAGCCGCCGGCCCTCGGCTGTGGGTCCACCTCCGAGGTGGTCAGCACCGTGGTGTAAACCCTACATCATCGGTCCCAGTTCAATGAAAGGAAGCGGACAACCCAGTCCCGGGGCTGCCCATCCAGCCAGTGACCACCCCACCAAGGGCAGACCCCGCTCCCCAAACTCAAGGCCTTTGATTTTGCCAGCATCCGCTTTTGGAGGGAAGACTCTGAGCTCCGCAGAGACCCTGGGGCTGGGTATTAGCATCTCCATTCACAGGTGTTTGAGATGCTAAAGAGCAGGGTCCCGCCTCCTCCCAGCTCTGCTGCGGGAGGTCCCTCCGTGCGCCGAGTAAGCTGCCAATTTGGGCACAGCCGACACTCGAGTCCTGGGGAATCATTAAGTTGGGGTCGTGACAGGGCCCGCGTGTGGTGGCCAGGGTCCAGTGACCCACACCGCGCCTTGGGGTCAGAGTACACAGAGGTGCGTCTCTCGACTGGAGCAACTCTGCCTGCTCTGGAGCCCACGCGCTGCTGGGAGTGGGATCCCAACAGCCCCCGAGGATCGTGGCCCGGTGTCACCAAAGGCAGGGAGATGGGTGATACTTCGAGCTCAGGAGGTAACCTACCGCTCTAGACCACGGCAGCACCGGGCCCGGGGACTGCTTGGACGAGCGCAAAAGCGCTTCAGGGTCGCTCCCCATGGTCTGGGCGGATTCCCACCGCCCTCTGCTCTGCCTGTGTGCTGCCGAGCCGGCTGTAGTCTTGGAGACCGCGGTGACCGCGAGGTGGCAGTGCCGACTCGCAGATCGCGCCCGTGGCTGGCAAGGGTTCACCCACGCATTGTCCTGGGTCTGCCCGCCCAGTGTCCCGGGTTCGCCCACGCAGTGTCCCGGGTCTGCTCGCCCAGTATCCCGGGTTCGCCCGTGCAGTGTCCCTGGTCTGCCCGCCCAGTATCCCGGGTTTGCCCGCGCAATCTCCCAGGTCTACCCGCCCGCGTCTCGGGTTCGCCCGCACAGCGTCCCGGTTCTGCCCAGGCCCGATACCATGGTAATCTATGAGGGTCTCAAGGAGATGGGATCCTCATCTGAGTCAGCTTAGGCTGCACCATGAAGTTGGGGAGGTGAAAGGGAGTACTTGGGGCAATGATGGACCCCATGCTTGGGTGGCATGGAGCTCAATTTCAGAGGTTGTCCCTTTCCACAGGGCCTCCGGTGGCACAGGGTCCTGGGGGCTGCCCTGCCCAGTGCAGGAGATTTTCAGGGTTCTCCCTTTGCTTTCGGTACGAGCGCTGAAGCTAAAACCAGCCCTGAATGGTGCAGAATCAGTTGTCAGTGCGAAGACAGTCTTGGCCGTGTGGTGGCAGCCTGGACTCACATATCACTGCCCGAGGCAGTCAAGACTGGGTTTCGCCTACCCCGCGTTCCAGGTGCACCGAGGCCCAATATTGAAGTGGTCCACGAGAGTCATCAGGGATGTGGGACACCTGTGAGCCACCCTCGGCTCAGATCGGGTTAGAGCCGCCGGCCCTCGGCTGTGGGTCCACCTCCGAGATGGTCAGCACCTTGGTGTAAACCCTACATCATCGGTCCCAGTTCAATGAAAGGAAGCGGACAACCCAGTCCCGGGGCTGCCCATCCAGCCAGTGACCACCCCACCAAGGGCAGACCCCGCTCCCCAAACTCAAGGCCTTTGATTTTGCCAGCATCCGCTTTTGGAGGGAAGACTCTGAGCTCCGCAGAGACCCTGGGGCTGGGTATTAGCATCTCCATTCACAGGTGTTTGAGATGCTAAAGAGCAGGGTCCCGCCTCCTCCCAGCTCTGCTGCGGGAGGTCCCTCCGTGCGCCGAGTAAGCTGCCAATTTGGGCACAGCCGACACTCGAGTCCTGGGGAATCATTAAGTTGGGGTCGTGACAGGGCCCGCGTGTGGTGGTCAGGGTCCAGTGACCCACACCGCGCCTTGGGGTCAGAGTACACAGAGGTGCGTCTCTCGACTGGAGCAACTCTGCCTGCTCTGGAGCCCACGCGCTGCTGGGAGTGGGATCCCAACAGCCCCCGAGGATCGTGGCCCGGTGTCACCAAAGGCAGGGAGATGGGTGATACTTCGAGCTCAGGAGGTAACCTACCGCTCTAGACCACGGCAGCACCGGGCCCGGGGGCTGCTTGGACGAGCGCAAAAGCGCTTCAGGGTCGCTCCCCATGGTCTGGGCGGATTCCCACCGCCCTCTGCCCTGCCTGTGTGCTGCCGAGCCGGTTGTAGTCTTGGAGACCGCGGTGACCGCGAGGTGGCAGTGCCGACTCGCAGATCGCGCCCGTGGCTGGCAAGGGTTCGCCCACTCATTGTCCTGGGTCTGCCCGCCCAGCGTCCCGGGTTCGCCCGCGGAATGTCCCGGTCTTCCCGCTCAGCATCTCCGGTTCAACCATGGAACGTCCCGGGTCTTCCCACCCAGTGTCCCGGGTTCGCCCACACAGATTCCCGGGTCTGCCTGCCCCGTGTCCCTGGTTCGCCTGCTCCGCGTCCCTGGTCTTCCTGCCCCGTGTCCTAGGTTCGCCCGCTCCGCGGCCCGGGTCCACTCATGTCTGATACTATGGTAGTCCACGAGTGTCATCAGGGAGATGGGTGCTCACCTGAGCCACCCAGCCCATTCTATCCGAGTTGCAGCAGGCTGCGCAGTTGAAGTTGGGGAGGCAAGGGGGAATATTGGGGCCATGAGGGACCCCATGCCTGGATGACACAGAGCTCGGTCTCAGAGGGAGACCCTTCCCACAGGGTCCAGGGGCTGCCCTGTGGAATGCAGGAGGACTTTGGGTGTCCTCCTGTTACTTTGGGCACCCATGCCCTGAGCTGATTGCATTTCTGAGTGGTGCCGAGTTGCTATGGGTGTGGGGACAGTGACCGCCGCGAGGTGGCAGCCCTGGCCACAGCGCTGGTGGTGGGGTCTGCTTCTGGCCACATGTGAGGCTCTGCCTGCTCCTCATCTCTGATCTGGAAGTCCCCCATGGCCACATCTGGGGTTCCCCACGTAAGTCGTGGGTTCACCCATGAGAAAGGCTGGGTGTCAGGTTTGGTTGGTAGGACACCCCACACTTCACGGTGGAATCCACAGAGCAGAGGGTCTCTCCAAGCCACCTCCGAGATGCCCCCCCTCAGTCCCGTTGAGTCTTGGTCCCCTGCCTAGCCACGACGGTGCCCACAGCTCCAACACCCTAGACTAGGTGGGCAAGCCACATACAGCTTGGGATCCCAAGGCCTCCCTGCCGTACGGGTGGTCACCCCAGCGACGGGGTAGCCGTGGAGTCTTTGTTCCGTTCCCGCACCGGCGGAGCCTCAGGCTCGCGGATACTCGGGCGGGCGGTGGGGACGGAGCTATGAGGTTGCAGGCGCAGTCACCAGAGCGCACCGAGTCCATGGGATGGGAACGCGGCGGTGGGGGACTCAGGATGCCCCAACCACCGTGGGAGCCTGCCCCGTGGAAACTGGTGTAGCCGCAACAGCCACTGTCAGAGGCACTTGAGCTAGGAACTGGCCACCCACCGTAGCCTGCTGAGACCCCGTGGTGCTTCCCTGGGCCCAAGCAGAGCCCAGACCCCCACCCACACTCCCCACAAAAGTGCTCCCCATGGATCCCAGGGCCGAGGGTGAATGTGCAGTCTTAGCCACAGAGGCGGCAAGAGTGGCTCCAAGTGCCGCCCGAATCCCCGGGTCCAGCTGGAGCCCCCTGTCCACGGTCAGGGTGGCCACGCAGAGCTGGGAGGTGAGGAACAGCGTGCGTGGTCTGCCCTGAGGGGACCCGCCTTGTTTCAACTATGGGGGAGGGGGCGTTTGGGGACAATGCCAAGCCCTGTTTGCCGCCTGCCAAAGGAAGGGTGCGGGGAAGCTGTCTGGAGAATTTCGGATCGGGTGAGGTACGTGAGCTGGGCCGTCCCAGTTGGAGGTGGGACTGGCGGTGGCCCCAAACACGGTCCCCACTTTGATTGGCTGGCAGAGCAGGGGCGGGAATTCTGGGTGGGGCCACTCCAGTTAGAAAAAGCCCGGGCTAGGGCCAGGGAACAGGGCGAGGGAGGGGGTGGGTGTGGGATGGGGAAGCCCGGGGGAAACTGGGGAAGCGGGGGTGCCGAGGGGTAACCAGGGAAGCTGGGGTGCCGGGGAAACCAGGGGAAGATGGGGAACTGGGGTTCGGGGAAGTTTGCGTGGGCCAAGGATCACCTTGGAAATCTGGAGTCTGGCAGGAGAGGCCATGGGCTTGAGGGGTTGGCTGGGGCCCGGGAGCACTGTGGGAGGGTGGCGTGGGCTCCTGGAGGCAGGGCGGCATCGGTGTGGGGTGTGAAGGGCCCCAGTTAGAGGTACAGAGGAAAGAGGGGGGAGCCAGACATTCATCCCGGTCAACTTTGGTTTCAGGACGTGGCGGCTGGTGGACGAGGGGGAGCCAAAGAGGGGTTCGCCCCGGGCCTGGCAGTGGAGTAGCTGGCAGCCACAGGCAGAGGAACACGGCGACCTGCCGGGCCAGGTGAGTCCCCTTCTCCTCACGGCCTTGCTTCTGGGACCTTCTGCAAGAAGGAGATTCCCAGGAGTGAGGACGGCGAGGAGGAGAGGCTGACCCCCCCGGCAGGACCGCAGGACGAAGGCAGGGAGTCAGCACAGGTGACACCGTCTCAGGGGGAGCTGAGACTTGGCGGGCTGGGGGGGCCGTGGGTCCGCCCCAGTGGAAAGAGCACTGTGAGGGCAGGGCAGGAGATGAGGCAGGGCTGCCAGTGAGGGAGGGGACAGGGGCCCGCAGACTTCCACCTCTTGCGGGATCACTCCAGGCCCGGTCAGACAGGACAGGATGAGCGGGGGACTCAAGTCACAGCAGGGTCCCCAGCCGCCACCACACCCCACCGCAATTCATTCAGGAGAAGGTTCAGGAGGAGCTCTGGCCAGGCCACCCAGGCCTGTGCCAGAGCCTCGAGGGCAGGAGAGCGAGAACGAGGGCGCAGTGCGCGGGAAACCCGCAGCAGGACGTCACCCGGAGGGAATGGCGGCCACAGGTCCAGGCTCCAGAGATTTCTGCAGCAAGGAGGCTGCAGGGGCCCGTCCTGTGGACGCACCATTCCCATGTGGCACTGTGGCCCAGCGGCGGGCGTGGGGCAGGCCCACAGTGTACCTGGTCACAGGTCGCTGTGTGCCTCCCCCGCACGCCTCTGGGATTGGCAAGGTAGACAGGTCAACACCAGGGGAGTCAAGGACACAGGCGAGACCAGGCTAGGCGAGGCGGGCAGAGCGGCGTGAGTGGGAGTGGGGGGAGGGAAGTCGGGGCACAGGCAGGGGTGCACGCGGCAGCCTGGCGACGATCCAGGAGGGGCACTGGACTCCAGAGCCTGTGGCCAAGGCGGGCCCGCAGGCAGTGACGGAGCAGGGATCGGTGCCTCTGTGCTCGGATTGGAGACCAGGTGAGTGTCCAACCCGCCAGCCAGCCTGACCCCCACCTGCGGGCTCTGCCCACCAACCATGACCCTCACTACTGTCCCCAGCCAGGTCTCTAGTGGCAGTGATGTGCGTGCCAGCCACCGAAGGCCGGGCGCCAGGAGGTGCTCAGAGTGACATGACATGGTCCGGTGTGACGGCGAGGACAGTAAAGCCGTCCGGCCTTCTTTGTAAGTGCGGGGGACAGGGCGTGGTCCCCAGACCAAAGGACTGGTGACAGACACCTCACTCGTGACCTGTTGTTTCTCCCACAGGACATCTCGGCTGGAACCGTGGGGAGCAGAGCGCCCAGCAGGTCTCTGTCCCTTTGCTTTCTGGAAGGAGTCCACACAACCGCTGCTCTCTGGACCTCTAGAACCCTCAAGATGACAAGGTGACTGCCCCTCCCAGGGAGCACAGCGGTGGGGGGCGCGGGCCAGGGCCGCACTCACTCTGTCCCCTCCCGCCTGCAGAAATGGTGCTACCCAGCTCATGCCTGGGCCTTGGACCCCGGACTTCTTCAAGTCCTCCTAGCTCTGACCCAAGAATATGCTGCAGATGGAACCACCACACCACTCGCCTCAGGAATCGGCTCCAGAAGGTGGGCAGGGAGCCCCTTCTGGAAGCTGCTCGCCCTGGCCCCACCCGCCCTGGCCCCACCCACATGTCTTGTTCTCTCTGCAGGTTAAGCTGAAGGACCGAGATCGTGCCCAGCACCACCGGAAGTGAGCAGCTCCCACGGCAGCACCCGCCCCGCCGCGATACCACCTTCAAAGCCACCCCTGCAGACGCTGGAGACCACCGCCAGCACGCCCCCATCACCACCACACCCCGCCCCCTCCTCTTCTTCAGACTTCTCTTCTTTCTCTCTCTCTCTCTCTCTCTCTCTCTCTCTCTCTCTTTCTCTCTCTCTCTCTCGTTTCTTCCCTTTCTTCTCTGTCCTTTGCTCAGCGGGCTCAGGCCCCCAGGACTCCGTTCCCCCCACCCCCCCGATTCAATTTGCACTATAAGTCATTTGCACTGGTTGGGGTCCCGGACACAGCCTCGAGTCCCTGAGCGTGTGCATGAGTCACCTGCTGAGTGTGCCCGGCCTCTCTGGCCGGGGCCGCACCCGCGACCCCCCTGCCGTCCATCCTGGGGGTGACCGGGTGCGGTCGAGTGTATGGGGCTCTGCCCACCCCCCGCCTAGTCTGGGAGCTCCGAACACCGAGAGCGACCTCAAGCATTCCATTGTCCATCTCGCCTGTGTCCCTCCTCACCAGGGCTTCACCAGATGCCCTGGACTCATCAATAAATTCCGTTACAGCACTCTGGGTCTCTGCTCCGTTCTTGGGGGGCTCCTCGGAAACGAGGATGGGGTGGGGGACATGAAAAACACATATGGGACAGGGGATGGCAGGAGGGGGCATGAGGGATGAAAACCGATCATCATCAGGGGTGGGGTGGGTAGTACAAGGTCACATGACTGGTGAGGCTGTGGGCCCAGAGAGTCTCTGCAGGGAGGGGTGGGGGCTGGGGTGGTGAGGGGAGGGGAGTACTCAGCCAGGAGAGGGTCCCCTCAGTCCCCCACACAGACCACCACCTGGGTGACACCCCAGGCCCTCCTATTCCTTCCCACACATCCCAAGGGCCTGCTCTGGGGGAGTGGGCTTGATGGCGGTTGGGGGGCACTATTGGCCTGGGTTGGCAGTGTGCCTGGGCCCGCCACCTCATCAACAGTCCTATGAGCCCCAAGCCCAAGGGGACACAGGGATGTCCCTTCCTGCTCCCCCTCCCGCCCTCCCGCTGTGGTGAGCGCTGGGGGTGCTCAGCTGCAGGGAGGAGGGAGAAGGGGAGTCAGGGTGGGGGTGAGCTCAGTAACAACCAGGTGACAGGCAGCCAAGCAGAAAGGGGAGCAAGGAGAAGGAAGGGGGGAGGGAGGCCAGCGGAGGGGTGGTGGTGAGTGAAGAGCTGAGGGAGATGAGCAGATTCGAGACTGAATAGAGGGGGTGAGGGGTACCAGGAGGGGTCCGGGTCTTGCCACGGAGGCCCTGGGACTTTGGGGTGTAAGTGCAACCCCCTCCTTGGTTTGTGGTTGGGTGGCTGGGCTGGGGGTCTGCAGGCTGTGCGCGGGCTCTGCTCTGCCTCTGAGCCCCGGGCCTCCCCATCCCTGGGCCCCTGGCAGAGCAGAGGCTGGAACACGAGGAAGCAGCTGTTGGAAATGAGCCTGGGGTCCTTGGCCCCTCCCCACGCTCAGAGTCAGGAAATGCCTCAGCCCCAGATAAAGACCAGATAGGGGAGCTGAGGGACACACCCCAGCCCGCCTCCTGCATTCCCCCTGCCCCTGTGTCAGTCAGGGCCCCTCTCTGGGCTCCCAGCCCCCATGGCCATGTGGGCTACCAGGGGACAGTCCCAACCCAGCTGGGTGGTGGTCACCACAGTGAGCATTTGGGCACCAGCAGTTCTGGAAGGCCTGGTGCTGGTGTGCTCAGGGCCTCCCACGTGCCCTGCTGTGGGTCGCAGGCACCAGGCCCTGCTCCGGGCAAGGCTGCCTCCTCTCCAGGCCACCGGCCGGGCCCACTCACCCAAGTGGGCTTCTCAGGGGGTGAAGGGACCCATCCGTGAGATATGAAGAGTTAGGGCTGTAAACGGTCTTTATTAATAAATACCATCCCTGCTCCAGCTTCACCAAGTGGGGCGTGAGGAGGAGAGCAGGACAGCCAGGCAGAGGGCCCTGCCCAAAGCCTTGGCCGAGGGTCCCCAGGGGGAGCAGCAGGAGGGTGGGCTGGAAGCCTCCTCTGGGAAACACGGGGAGTCAGGGGCCCCCTGAAGAGGGTGGGCAACCCTTGGGGGTCCTAGAATCAGGCAGACGGGTTCCTCGGCGTGCTGTGGCTCTCTCCTGGCGGCTGGGGACGCGCAGCGCGCCCCACGTACACTCTGGGGCTCCCACCTGGGCCTGGGGGCCCTGAGAGAAAGCAGGCATCTGAGATGGAATGTGGGCGGGTGGGCGGGTGGGGCCCTGTCCCACACCCACCGGGGGGCGGAATGCTGAGGCCCCAGCACCCCCTCCCACCTGCCCCCCTTGAATTCACAAGCCAGGGTCCACATCGGGTGGGGCGCTGTTTTTTCCAGTGTTCCGGGCTGGTTCCAGGCCATGGAACCAGGAGGGAAGGGGCCTGAGTGCCCAGAGGGGCCCCAGCAGAGGTGTGGGGCCTCCCGTGGGGCTGGAGGTGGGTGGGGGCGCGAAGCCACAGGCCGAGGCCTGGCTCTGCAAACAGGCCGTGAGCCCCGCGCCTCGCCCAGGGCTGGGCAAACAGGCCCGCCCGCCCCTCCGAGCCCTCCGAGGAGCTGGGGCCTGCGGGGTGGAATGTTTACCTTCGGCCCAGCCCGATTTCCTGCTTTTTAGAAAAGGGGCTTAGAGAGGGTTGTCAGACTGGCTCCTGGCGCCCCCACCACCCAAAGGCACTTTCAAAACGCCCGGAGCTGAGTTAAGTGTCGCCGAACAAACAGGGGCTTGAATTTCACTTCCAAACCCCAGCCGGGGTGGGGGCAGGGGGCAGGGGCAGGGGCAGGGGGTCTCGGCCACCGGCAACAGGGCTGGAAGTCTGGGAAAAGGCATTTCTGAGCTGGGGGGAGACCAGGGAGCGGGCCCAGGGCTCAGCCACCCTCTCCCCCTTCGAGGCTCCCGGCACAGAAGGGCCGGGTTGTCACACCTGGACACTCCCCACCCGCCATGCTTGTGTGCAGGGGGCACTCAGCTGGCCCGGCCACCCCGTTCATAGAAAACAGGACTTGCTGTCTGTGTCCAAGTGTATCCCCCCGTCTGTGTGTTCACACATGTGTCCATGTGTGCATGACCCTGTGCACCCCATGTGTCCATACATGTGTCCACATCTATGCATTCACACATGTCTGTGGGTATCTGTTCACACGTGTGTATCCCTGTGCGTCTCTGTATCTGTGTGTTCATGTGCGCCCACATGTGTCCATGTGTGCCGTGGGTCTGTGTGTAGGTCCGTGTGTGTTCATGTGCCCACGTGTGTGTCCACGCCTGTGTCTGGGAGCACCTCCTGGCACAGCCTGGGGCCGGGCGTGCACAGCTGGGAGGCTGTGGCTGTCAGGGAGGGCCTTTCGCGGGGTCCCTCACCATGCTGCCACGCTGAAGGCATAGCTGTGGGTCCTGTTCTTCTTGGGAACACTCTGTGGGGCCTGCTGACTTTTGTGTGGCCCAGCCTCGTGTGGGACCAGTGTCCCTGGAGGGTGGACATCTGATTCTGGCTGTGTGTGTCTCGTGCCTTTGTGTGGGTTCGCCTCTTGGTCTGGATTTAATGACCCAGGAGCCCACTTTCAGGGGGATTGTGGACAGCTGGGGGGCGGGGAGGAGTCAGGACACTTGTCACACCACTGAACGGGGACGGAAAAAGGCTCCCAAAACAAAGGAAATGAAACCCCTGAGACAGGCGTAAGGAGAGGCTCAGGCTGGGGGGTCTCAGAGGGACCCCGAGGGCCCTCGCCCCAGCCCGGCTCCTGGGGAGGCCACTGCTTCCCTCCCTCCAGAGCTGGGGCGACATCTGCGCCCCAAGCAGAGGGAGCAGAGAGTCCAGGTCAAGGGCCAGGGGCCACTGCGCTGGTTCCAGACCCGGCCTGAGCCCTCACCGCCCCTCGTCGGCAGGACCCACACCCGTGTTGTACCGGACGAGCTCCAGAGAGCCAAGGCCCAGCAGAGGCTGTGGGACCCCGGAGGGGGCGAGAGCTCCTGGAAGACGCACACCTAGCTCTGGCACCCATAAGGCCCTGCCGAAGATACTAGGCCGCCCCCAGCTCGCCTCCTGCCTGCCCCTCTTCCCTCTCCCTCTCTGGACCTCCTCCCTGCCTGCACCTGGTGACTTGGTTGGCCCTTTCCCAGAGGGGAGGGGACCAGCGGGGCCCCTTCCTGGAAGCCCACCGGCAGGCTGTCTTGCTGGGAAGGGGCCTCCTAGGCGCCCCTGCCCGCCCCAGCGCCGTTTCCTGGAAGCGGTCACTGGATATTCTGTTCCGTGTCAGCACTGTGCTTGCATAAAGCAGACACTGAGCCCCTTGTCCTCCGGGAGCCCGTGCTCCATCACCGAACACCTGGCCGGACACAGGCGGGGAGCCCGGGCCCGCGGGGCCTGGGGCTGGACCGGCAAACAAACACGGGCGCCAAGCGCAGGGGCCCCTTGTTCCCACCTCTACCTAAAGCCTCCACCCGCTCTGCTCCACGGGCCCCTCGTGGGGCAGGGAGGCAGCTGTGCACATGGGGCTGAGAAGGGGGCAGGGACCCTGTGCAGACCCGCGGGGCCGTGAGGAGGCAGGGCCTGGGTTCCCACTTCCCAGAAACACAAGGGCCTGGGGCTTAGGCTCAGTGGGAGCCCCGGGGGCTGGAGCCAGACGGGAGGGTGTGGTAGATTAGGATGGGGCCTCTGGACACCCGCTCTCCCTGCTCTCTCTGCACGCACAGCACGGGTGGGAGGAGAGCCCACCCCCCCCACCCCCACCGCAGGGCTTTGGAGGGTGGGGGTGACAAGCTGCAGCAGCGCTTGGAGCCTGTGGGTCTGGTATGCAGCCCAGAGGGTGGGAGGAGGGAGGCAGGATGGCGGGAAGACCATTCCCTGGGTTGGGGCCTGAGCAAGGAGCAGGAGGAGGGAGAGGGGGTGGGGTGGCTGGGACGGAGGCCCAGAGGCCCTGCTCCAGATCCGACTCAGGGGCTCAGAGTTGCCTGGGCGGGGCTGCAGGTCAGGGCTGGGGGCACAGAAGGGGGAGTAGGACCAGGAGGGGACCGTAGACGTCCCCAAGAAAGGACCCAGGGTGCAGCCTGGGGGGGCTGTGATCGCAGGGGGTGCCAGAGAAGACAGAGACCTGGTCCCCGGCCTTAGGAGTGCTGGGAGACAGGGTTTGGGGGGCCACCAGAGGGGGAGAACACCGGCCTAGAGACCCCATCCCCCTCTCCCACCTCTCCTGGGGAGATGTGCAGAACATGGGGTTCGGGGGAGCAGGGCCCCTTGGGTTTACTCAGGAGGCTTTCAGATCACGCCCTGTGTGTGCCGCGGGCCCCCAGAGCCAGAGAGGCACACAGAGCCCCAGCGGCAGTGCCACCCCTGTATCAAAACCCGAGGGGAACAGGGTTCCCGGAGAGGGACTAGCTGCCCGGGGTCTCTGCCTCATGCCCCGCACATGGGCCCGCTGTCCTGGGGGCCAGGGCTGCAGGCTGTGCACCATATCCCGGTATCACCTCCACCCGCCCCAGTCCCGGTGCCCCCACCGGAGAGTGGGGGTCCACGGGCCTGGCCTCCACCCCTCCTCCCTCTAGAGGGCCTGGGGTGCAGGCCTGTGGCTTGGGGTGGGGGCACAGAGTGGCCTCCAGGATGGGCCTCAGGGCAAACACTGTGGAGGGGGCTCCTGTGGGCCTCTCCAAACGGGTCAGTGCTCCGCAGACCCCTGAAAAGCCAGAGGGGGGCCCCCTCCCTATCCCTGCACTCTGGCTGGCCACCCTTGAATGGAAGGCCGCTGGGCAGAGGGTGACCCCGGGAGCAGGGACTGTCCTGCCAGGCCATTCTGTCTCCAGGAGACTGCTGGGCGGTCTGTGGTAGGGAGGCAGAGCAAGGCCTGAGGCCCTTGCTCCCCAGCACCCCTGCAGTGGTGGGGTCCAACAGGGGTCCCCCTCAACAGAAGGCACTGTGTCTGCCAGGCTGTAGAGACCCCGGGGAGGGGGGAGCTGCTGCCAACTGCCTGCCATCCTGAGGACAGGTCCCTTCCTGAGAGTCTCTGGCCCCCCAGGAGCGTCGGGCCGGGATGACAAAGGACACCTGGGACAGAGGCCCTAGTGGTAGGGGGAGGTCGCCCCTCCAGGGGCCCATCTCCTAGGTGGTGGGAACACCTCAGGGTGCCCTGAGACAGTGTGTCCCTGTGTGCTGGTCAGGGACAGGCCCGAGAGACACCGCCGACGCTGTGACTGTGGATGGTGTGTTGGGGAGACGGAGCAGGTCTGCTGCCCCCCACCCTGTTTTCCACTGTCAGCTCCGTGTTCACCAGCCTCTGTCACCTGAGAAGAGGGGTGAGGAAGGAGGGGACAGAGCCCCCTGGGTTACCAGGAGGGTCCCTGTGGACTGTCACCTCCCCAGGCCAAGCTCCCCTTAGCTGCCAACATCTACCTGCCTGTCTGCTGCACCCCCTCCTTCCCCAGGGCCTCAGTCCCTAATCCCCACTGTCCCTTCATCCCCTCCAGCCCCCACAGGCAGGTCCTGCAGGTCTGAGCTGAAGCCTGGGTCTACCCTGCTCCGGCTCCTCCCCTCACCCCCAGCCCCCCTTGGAGGGTGAAGGACCTCTCCCGGGGGCACGGGGCAGAGGGCTTGTGTGCCAAGAGCGGCCCCCGGGGGACACGTGGCTGTGTGGCTGTTTGCAGTTCAGGAGGCGGCTGAGATAAAGCGGCTCTTTTCCCAGTTGGAGCGAAGCCAAGGGGGCCGGGGGCCGGGGGCCGCCCCGGGGTCAAGGGTAGGCCGCTGCTTTGGGCCCCCCTCCCAGGCTGCTCCGGTCTCTCCAACGGTTGCACAACGAGGCCCGAACCACTGTGCAGTGGCGGGCAGAGGCCGAGCCCCCCCCCCCACCGTGAGACAGTCCCTTGTTTGCTCCCCAGACCCCCCCACAGGTGGCCCCAGAGGATCCCGGGATTAGCCTCCCACACTTGGGACTCTGTCATGCAGCAGCCACCTAATTAAGGCCAGATTTCACGGGGCTTGAGATGTAGGTGGGCCCGACGCCTGCCCAAGGGCTGCCCGCCTGGGACAGTGGCCCAGACAATAGGAGGGAGGCTGGGACAACAGGGTTAAGGGCTAACCAGCTGTCCTGTCGCCTAAACGCTGTGGGAGAGCAGAGGAGCCGAAGGAGCTCGGGGGCTGGGTGGGAGGGCACCGGGCGGGACCCGGAGGACACAGAGCCTCAGATGGAATTTCAGACGCCAGGCCGGCTGGCTCTGCTGGCCTTGGAGCCCCCGAGCCGTAGGAAGGCCCGGGGCTGGAAACTGACCCCACCTGGGCCTCTCGGGTGGCACAGGGGGCGCCGCCAAGGAGCCACCCAGACCCCTGTTCCCAGCTGGGTGTCAGACCTAGGCAAGCGGGCTGGGTGCCATGCTCATCCCCACTGGGGAGGCCCGGGCCAGGGCTGGGAAGGTGGGAGCTCTTAGGAGCGCCAAGGCTGCCCCGCACGCACACAGAGAGCCCACGGGCCCTGGGCGTCTCCGCCCCCTGCCATCCATCACAGGGCCTGTCACGCAGGAATGCGCCCCAGTCTGCACTCCCTCTGCCTGAGGCCCCTGCCGCCCCAGCTCCCCTGCCTGCCCCCTCCGCACACACCCTCCCATCCTGGGGTCCTCCTCCCCCTGCCTCTGCTGCTACCCTGAACTCCCCCTTTTCTGGCCTAGTCTTAGGGGGACATGGGGGTGTGCACCCAAGTCAGCTCTGTGAGCCCCAGCCTCCTCCTCTGGAGCCCCAGATGTGCTCGCTGGGTGTCTCAAAAAGGGGGTGCTCTGCAGACCCACTCAACCAATTCTCCTTGGATGAAGAGGAGGTGGCCCACCCACCTCAGCCAGCACCCACAGCCTATCACTTCCAAAACAGCACAGAGGGCTGGGGTCCCCTCGAGGGGGGCGGTCTGTGAGTTCCGCACCACCACCCTGCCCCCGCCCGCCCAGGCCAGGCCAGGCACAGGAAGTTGTGGAGAGGAGGGGGAGCCCTGCTCGTCCCAAACAGGGGCTGCCCCTGCCCAGGGACCTCTGAGAACACGAGGTTTGAGGACAAAGGAACACAGGCCTACAGGCAGCCTTGGGGAAGCCCCAGAAACAGGGCTTTTGCTGGGAGAGCCGGAAGCCTCCAGCTGGCCCTCCGCACTGCCCGCCGCCTGCCTCAGACTCAGCTGCCGCTGGTGGAGGCTGCCCACCTGCCGGCCAGAGCTTGTGGTCTGTTTTGTTGTTTGCCTCGGCTCCTCGGGGGGCCCACCCCTTGTCTGTCACACACGCACTTGTCCCCCCCCCCCCCGCTTTTTATTTTGACACTTGAGCTGACAACTCTCTGGGAGGAGGGAGCGGGCAGCCAGGCCTGTCCCAGGGATGTTCGCCCACGGCAGGCCCCGCAGGGGTGGCCGTCGCCCTCAGTCCCTCCTGACCCAGACCCTGTCCACTCCTGGATGGCCTCGGGGACGTTCCCTAGAAAGAAGGCCCGCAAGGTCCCAGACTTGGGGTTCTCTGGCCTCCAGCTGCCAACAGCCCCTGGGGTCCCCGGTGGCAGAGCCGGGTCTTGGCTGTGCCCGAGAACAGGACACAGAGAGACACTGGAACAGGGTGGGTCATGCAGTCACGACAGGCCACACATCGGCTCCGGGGCTTGGGGCAGCACCCCGAGTGGGCAGTGAGGAGGTGCTCCCAACATCCCCCTTGTGCAGACGGGGAAACTTGGAGGCATGAAGAGATGAAGGGTGCCCCTGAGCTCCCAAAGCCACTGTGGGAACCACCCAGGATGTGGTGGGGCTGGCCGCCACTCACATCCAAGGTCTCTACCTGCCTCTGGCTCTGCACTTGCTGGTTGGGGGTGGGGGGCGCTGGGGGTGGATTTCTCGGGGCAAAGCAGCCCCACCTCCCACAGGGGTTAGGCTCTGCAGCCCAGGCAGGAGGAACTTTCTAGAAGGTCAAAGGCTTCCAAGGTGGCAGCTTGTGGAGGAGGACAGGCCACCCCACTGCCCCCTCCCCAGCCCGGAAGGAGGGTGCGGCCCGTGTGGGCTCTGGAACACCCCACCGAGGGCAAAGTCCGAGGTGCTGACCCGGAGCTCAAACAGGGCCTGCGGGCCCCCCCGGGGGTGGGGGCGGTCACTCACCAAGTGAGGTAAAGGTGACACACCTGCCCCGGGGGCGAGCGGGGCCCCTGGGCCAGCCGGCCTCGCCTTTCCAAGCCCCCCACACTGTCCAGCCTGAGGGTTCCTGCAGCCTGCCGCCTTCTGCGCGTGGACGGGGTGGGGGGTGGTCGGGGGCGCCTGCCAGGGAAGGCCCTCTCGCTCTGAAGGCTCCCAGCCCTCCAGGCATTTCTGGGACACACTGCAAGCCTGCTACCCCTCACTGACACCCCCTACGTGTCTGTAGGTTCCCTCTGCACCCAGAGTCACAGCCTCTGTGCATAAGCCGGGCTGGGTGGCCTGGGGGTTCTGGCAGTTCTGAGGTGGGCCCAGTGCCGGGGGCTGCGGACACCCGTGAGAGACATTCCCCAGGCAGCTGTGGGGTGGGAGGCGCTGAGCCCAGCCACAGGTGGGGGAGACATGCCCCAAAGCCAGCTCTGCCTTTCGCCTACTCGCCCCACTGTGCCAGGGATAAGAAGGGTATGTGGTGGACTCAGGGCAACATCATCTTGCTTCTAGAAACTTCTCAGGGCACTGTCAAAGCTCTGAGCCCCCAGACTGGCTGGGTTCCTTGCCCCGGCTGCCTTCAGGATTCCTGGGTTGCCCGTCCTCTGGGCAGGGGGCAGCCAGTGGGTAGGAGGGAGCCCCCCGTGCTGGTCCCCCAGAGGCCTGAGCTCAGGCGACTCCTGGAAGGGGGAGGCTGGGTTTGGTTCCAAGAGGAGAAAGTACCATGCCGCCATAGCAGGGGCTGTCCTGGGGGAAGACCTGGTGTTACATGGCCACCCCCACCCGCACAGGAAGCCCCCAAGCCTTCAGTTCCAAGGCCTTGGGTGCAGGCCTTCCCAGGAAAGCATGAGCAGGGTGGGAGGGGAGGGGACCCTGCGTAGGAGCCTGGCCAGGGAGGGATCAAGCCGGGGATCCCCCAGCCACCCCTACGAAGGCCTGGCCCTGGGAACAGAGTCACCTGCAGAAGGAAGGCCACCTCTCAGACATGAGAGCCAGGCTACATGTCAATGTCCCTGGCTCTGGGTGGCAATGGGGTGCCCAGCCTCCAGAGCCTTCTGGCCAGGAAAGACCCTGCCACAGCTGGCCTGGGAAGTGTCCCCCGGAGGTCCCAGGCAGCTCTGGCTGGGAGACCCTGCACTGCCCGCCCCTGATCTCTGGGGACCCAGGGCCATCAGAGAAGCTCCAGCAACAGTGTTTATTTTCAAGTGACATTTTTAAGAAAAACAGCTTCCCCCAAACGCTTGACCTTGCGTCTGGAATGTGGGGAGGTCAACAGCTGCCCGCTCCCCAGACCCTACACAGCCCCTGATCACGGGCAAGAGCTGGGGGGGGGGCCTCCTGGGGGACACAGGCCGTACGTGGTCGGAGCGCGGAACCCGGCTCTGGGCTCCGTTCCCAGTCTCGCTGTGTCCCCAGCAGGGCACTGACACCCCCCCGCCCCGCAGCCCCTGCAGGGATGGCTTATCTTGGCGGGGGCCCCATCGCCCGGGGCCTGGGGTTCTGGGACCTGGCTCCCAGCAGCACGCGCCACACTCCGGGGCAGCCCTGAGCTTCTGCTCCCGCTGGGCTCCCAGCTTGTGTCCCCCTCGGCCGGCAGCTGGCCTCAACCCTTTTGTTCTCCTTAGACCCCCCCACCTCCGGGTAGCCCTCCAGGGGAGCTCAGCAGGGTCTGCTCTTGGGGAGCAGCAGACGGCCCCCAGCAGGGATCTGTGCCTCTTGCCCACAGGCCCTCAGCCTGAGGCTGGGTCAGTGGATCCCGCCCAAGGGTGAGGATCTCAGGGGTGCAGCTGGCTTGCTGACCCCTGCCCCAGGTGATTTCCTGAGCCCATCTCTTGCCCTGGGACAGTCAGTGGCTCTCTGACGGAGCCCACAGCCCTGGGTGTTTGTCAGACCCCCTCGGCTTGTCCTGCCTGGGGGGCCCACTCTCACAGGGGAGCCCCACCCAAGCCTTGTCCCCAGCTACGGCCTGCCCTTCCTCCGCAGAGGGGCCTGGCCCCGGGGTCCCTGACAGCCTGGTGCCGAGGGGAGGAGGCGCCGCTGCACGGCCCCCAAACCCCGCGGCTTCCTGTCTCGCAGCCCACAAAGCACTAAAGGCCGCAGGTCCTGGGACATCAAAGGCCCGGGAAGCTCATTGTGCTGAATTAAGTGTCAGTGATGTAGAGGCATGTGGCTTGCATTTCCACAGTGCCCCTGCCCCGCCTGCCCCACCGCCCCGCCTGCCTGCTGCTCCAGAGAGCTGGGGCCGGGCTGGGAAGGCAGGCGGGAAGGCAGCCGGGAGGGTGGCCCGCCGGAACTGGCCCCCTCCGCGGCCTCCCCTATCCTGGGAGGGGCAGCACACACCGACCCCTCCAGGCGAACCTACTTTGAGCCCCAAAGGGAGTGGGCCGAGGACTGGGGTTTGGGTGGTCCTCTGCCACCTGGTGGGCAGCTCCAAGTGTTTGCCAGGCCCGGGGCCCTCAGCACAACAGCCTGGCCTTTAGCCACCCCTGCCTTGTGTTCCTTTGAGAGAAGTGCTCAGCCCTCATGCCTGGGGCAGGGGGAGCTGGGGCAGACAGACTGACAAAGAGCCAGGAGCTCCATCCCCCTAAAGAATTCGTTGGGTGGGGGACAGGTAGGGGAGGCCAGGGGGAGGCAGTGGTGGGAGCCCTAGAGCCCAGCCCCGCCCGGCTCCCTCCTCTTCTAAGTGGTGGGACCTCCGGCAGCTGCCATGCTTCCAGGAGAGGGGAGGTGCCGGGCGGAGGGAGTGGGGGCTGGGGGCCGGGGGCCCACAGAGGAGGCCGGAGGAGAGGCGCCCAGAAGTCCACGACCCGGGGCTTTATCTTGGGTCTCTTTGCTCAGTGTCTCGTCTGCAAAGTTGGCTGAGCAAACATGGGAGCCAAGGGTCGGGGAGATAGGGCTGGCGGCCCCCCACCGCCCCCTCTGTGGCACGTCTCGGTCACGCCCTGCTTTCCCGGGCAAAATCCAGCTCACATCTGCCCCCTCGGTGACCCAGTGTTCCCAGAGGCTCAGGGGTCCCCTCACCTCCGCCCATCCCCATGGACACCCCAGCCCCGCTTTCTTCTCTGCTCCAGGGGATGGCGGCCCAGGCAGCGCCCCCTTGGACAGTAGGATTTAACGCCCCACCCCCACCCCCACCCCCCCGTGCTGCAGACCGATCTGGACCTGGTGGGGGGCAGCCGGGAGGCATCCTTCCCCAGGATCCCTCTGCTGGGGCTGGTGACTTGGTTTACCCAACGCCACAAAAGCCCTGAAGCCCTGCTGGGCCCACTTTTGCGGAGGGAGGGTGCACTTCCTTCTGGAAGGGCCTGAAACCCCAGAGAGAGGAGCCAGCAGAGTTGAGGCCGGAAGGAGCCGCGTGGGAAGCCGTGCAGGCAGGGCTGGGGGAGGGGCGGCGAGGGGCCCCAGCCCCTCCAGCAGCTGCCGGCTTATCCGGCTCTTTCCCCCGGTGTGAGTATCCACCACAATCAATCATGGAGGCCTCAGCCTAGGGCTGGGACAGCTGCGGCTCCAGCGGGTTCCCAGGGGCCAGACCCACCAGACAGCAGGCTCAGCCCCACCCCCCCGAGGGGCGCCCCCTCCGAGGGCCCAAACTGGAGGGGCCGGTCCCAAAGAGGCCAAGGGCAAGAGAGAGGATGGGGCTCCTGCAAGAGGTGGCTTGGGGAGGGGAGGCAGCCTTTGGCTTCCCAGGCACTCCCTCTCCTCAAAAGCTCTTCACATGAGGAGCCCCAGGGCCCCGTCTCTGGTCCTGGGGCAGGTTGTGGGTGCCATCCAGGGCTGGCGCTGACCCCCTCACCCTCCGGGGTCAAAGGCCTGTGATGAGCAGCTGGAGGGAAGGGGGCAGGCAGACAGATGGGGACAGCTGCCTCCCGGACTCTCCCACACGCACAGGGAGCCCCCTGCCCACCCGTTGGGCCCACCCAGGACCCTGTGCCCACCCTCCTCTCTCTAATCCCCCTCCAGCTTCTTCCCAGTGCTCCAGGCACTTGGACACATTTTCCAAATTCTCGGGCCACTGCTGCTTCCTCTTCAAATTCCTCGCCCCCCTTCCCCACCCCAGCCCCACCATGGGAAAGGCCACTGCCGCCTGGACACATGCTCTGTCCTGCGCTGGGCGGGGGTGGGGGGAGCAGCTGGCCAGTCCCAGCAGCTGGGAGGTGTGGGGGTGCCAAGGAGAAGGGCCCGGATTACGGGGGCGTCATGGGAAAGCTGTGACGGAATGCTCCCCAGAGCCCCTCCCGCTTTTGCCCTGGCCCGCTCGCTCTCAGGACTTCTGGCCTCCAAGTGGCTCTGGAGGGAGGGAGAAGGGGCTCCCAGCCAGGTCCTCTGGGTCCTGCGGGTGCCCGTGCCCAGGCAGAGCGCGGCCTCCTCGGAGCCCCAGCATCAGTGAGTCCTGCCCTGAGACCCGCTCGCTGGCTCAGAGGAAAAGGCCCCACCAAGCCCCACAGGCCGCACTGATGTTCATGGCCGCTCCTGGCAGGGCCCAGGGTGCGTGCTGCTGCAGGATGAGGGAGGGGCAGCACTGGCAGGGGTTGTGACGCCCAGGGCCCACCTTCACAAGGCCAGGTAGCCCAGGGGACACACGGACAGAGACAGGCAGCATGGCCACAGGGGGACTGCCATGCAGACAGAGGGCAGCTTCCCTGCTGATAATGAGGGTCTTCCTCTGCCCGCCGGGAAGCGAAGAGAGAGACCTGACCCCGGACCCCAGGCTTCCTCTTGGACGTTCCGTGGTCTCGGTTGGCCCACGCAGCACAGCCAGGCCTTTCTGAACGCTGAGGTGTTCCTGACACGCTGGTGGCCCCTCTTTGGCCCCTGGCCTCCCCGAGGCGGCCTGCCTGCCTGCCCTCGCCCTGCCCAGGCCCCGGCCTCCTCATGGACCATCTTCACTCAAGTTTCCATGTCTCCTTTCTCAAAGACAATCGGAGCGCTCCCTCCTGCCCGTGAGGAAGGGAGCCCAAAGCAACAGGGGCCAATGCGTCTGCCTGGGCCGGCTGCGGCCAGTCCCCAGTCCGTGACCGCTTCCCTGGGCCCGGCCCTCTGAGAGCTTGCGTGCCAGGACCCCGAACCCTCTCTGCACCTCACGTGGCAGCCCCTACACACACCCCGCTCCTTCCCCTGCCAGCGGGGCCACCGGCTCCTGTGCTGGATGGACGGCTTCAGTGTTTCTTTTGGCACAGGCCGTCGACGGCGTGGGAGCCCGTGCGCTCCCCACGTTTCCCGTCCCCCCTCTTGCCCACAGCTGCTTCCATCAGGGCCTAGCCGCACTGTGCAGGGACGGGGGGGCGGGGAAGCCAGAGGCCGCGTGTTGGGGCAGCGAGGGGAGGGGAGAGTCTCCGGGTGGGGGCCACGGTGGGCAGGCAGGTCAGGGACCAGAAGCAGGGGTGGAGTTCCGGGATGCCACCTCGCTGCCCTGGGTCTCGCAGGGGACACTGCCCAGTGGTCAGGACGGCAACTGCGGGTGCTTCTGAGCTCGGCCCTTGGCGCTTTATTGAGAAACGTGGACCACAGAGCCCGCCAGCGAGCGTCTAGAGGGGAAGGTCAAGGATGTGCGGCGCATTCGCACCACGATGCCACTGCCGCTCGTCCCCCAGACGCTTCACCCTCCTGGACAGAAGCTCCTTGGCCTTCACCCCTGAGGGCAGATGGAGGGAGAGGCAGCTGCGTGTCTCGTAGTAGTTGTCGGAGACAAACGTCCACTGGTCTCCTAAAGGTCCCGTGGAAATCACGTGGCAGCTTGGTGCTGGTCAGGGAGATGGGGGACGTGGTGGAGTGGCCCATGGGCCCAAGGAGGGCCGCAAGCTGACCTGTTGGCCGGACAAGGCCCCCAGCCTGCTGCCCACCTGCTGGCTGGAGGGTCGGCTGCACCGCCCTGACAGCTAAGGGGGTTTCACCTTCCAGCCTCTGGTTGTGGTTAGCTGCGCCCAGGCGGGAGGCGGGCCCTGCAGCCAGCGAGGGTCGAGGCTCACGAGGGGCCACCTGGACCTCATTATTCTTAAGTGCTTGGGTCTGAGAGTGTGGGGGAGGGGAGGAAGGACTGCCCACCCCACCCCCTCCCAGCCAGCACTTTGGGAGCTCCACACGGAGTGGACAGGACCAGGCTAACCAGGCCCCCCGGAGCCTGGAAGGGGTGTCTGCAGACGGCTCAGCCCAGCCCAGCAGGAGGAAGGCCCACAGGATGAGGCAGGATATCAGACCCTGGTCCTTTCCTATCTTCTGGTAGGGGGCGGGGTGGGGGGCAAGGGGGTTGGGCCCTGTCCTTCCTGAAGGTATGCTGGGGAGTTTTCAGTCAAGGCCACTGTCAGCAGGTTCCCCCCAACTTCCTGGCCCCAGGAACCCCCAGCCAGGAGGGTGCTCAGGGGATCCTGCGCCAGTGAGCCATGGTCTCAAAGGATCCCCTCAAGGGGCATGTCAGCAAGCACCCCCAGCTTCTGGGAGGCCCACTGGGTGCCGTGTGGGAAGGAACTGGGTCTGGGTGTAGGGGGCCCTCCCTGCTCTCGCCAACGTGGATCAGTGGCCTTGAGGGCCCTCGCTCTGGGCTTGGGGTGGGAGGCAGGCGTCCTGCGGACCCTGGGGACCAGCTCTGCACACACAGAGAGGGCCCTGCACACATCCCCACCCACGTTCCCCTGCGTTCACTCTGGAGTGCAGAGGAGGGTTCCGGCCGCCCCAGGCTGGTCGTAGGAATGTGCAAAATGGCTGCTGCAGAGGCAGGCAGGCCCGTGGGGGGGGGGTGGGGAGGGGGGCGGCCCCCGGCACGCAGACCTGGCCGGGCGTGCAGCCGGGCCCTTGGTGTCTTCACCTGGCGTTGTTTTTACCCAATGAGCAAATACACGCGCGGGAAGTAGAGCACGAACAGGCAGGGCCAAAGGGACGGTGGATTCTCTCCTTTCTTCTTAATCCCTTTGGCTCAGGGTTTCCTGGCCTGGACAGCCTGTCCGAGGGGAAGGCTGCCCAAGGGCACGCGGGCATCCGTCCGGGGACGTTCAGGCAGTGACCAATCCCCGGCCGCCCTGGGTGCACCCTGCACTGTGGACCTTTCCCAGGCGGCAGCCGGGTGGGGGGTGCGGGGGAGCAGCCGCCACAGGTCCCTGAGTCTGGGAGAAATGGTCCAGGACAGACTTGGGATGGAGACCAGTGTGTGGCTGTGGCCATGAGGGACTGAGGAGCACCGGCCAGGACAGAGGACCTCTTTACCGTTCCCCAGCCAAGCCATGGAATGCCAGCCTCTCCCCCCAGCCCCCAGCAGCCACCCAGAGACCACCCTGGGCTGGAGCCAGCAAAGCCACCACTGCATCTCGGCTGCTCAGCTTAGGACAGGTTAGTCCCCAGAGGCCCAGGCTGCAGCAAGTCCTCGAAGAGCCTCAGGGTCATGCCGGGCACAGAAGTGTGGCGGGGTGGGGGGTGGAGACCCCATCGTAGGCAATGGGGTACCACTCTGGCTGGCTGGGACACCCGCCCTGGAGGAAGGGGCTGCCCTCACGTCCATGTGCCCAGAGCCCACTCTGTGGGCTGCAGGGCACCAGATTCCCACCTCGTAACGCCCCACCCGGAAACACCCACCCACCCCCTAGCCGGGACTCCAGAGCCAAGCTCCCACATAGTCCCAGGGAAGAGCCCACCTCTGACCCCCAATCCCACCCAAGTGCAGCGTCTTCCCAGAAGACGGACGCAGAGTCTGTCGCCGCCTGCCTGCCCCAGGCTCACGGGGTCTGGAGGGAGCCCCTCTGTGCAGACGAGCTCTCTGGACAAGGGGCTGCTGCCCAGCCCGCTTGCAGCCTGACTGGCCTTTGGGGTCAGCAGACTGCGCAGGGGATGTGGCCCTGTGTCCCCCTCCTTTAACCCTCCCGCCCAACCCCACGGGGCTGGGAGCGTGGAATGAAGCCAACAGTTAGTGCCCACGTCCTGCCTCCCCACCTAGGTCTGCAGCCCACAACGAAGCTGTGCCTGTTTCTGGGGCTTTCTCTAGGTGTCCTCCAGCCCCAGCCAGACCAAGAGGGGACGGCGGGGCTGCCACCCACTGAGCACAGGGCTGGGAGCCCAGAGAGCGGAGGGGCTGTGGCCCAGCCAGCTGGGGTCCATAATGCCCTGGACAGCGTCAGGCCCTCCCTCCCCACAAGGGGTCAGCTGGGGGTCCTGGGAACGGAAAGGGGATGAGGGAACGGCTCTGGGTTTCTAGAAGGTTCTTTCATATCTCTTCTGATTGAGTTTCTCTACACCACTGAGCCCCCTGGGATGAAGACCCCCTTCACCTGGACACCCACCTCTGGCTATGGGAGAGCACTGGACCCCAGTCCCCAGGGCCCTGCCCTCAGCCTGGCAACGGGGGTGCTTGGTCATTTCTGAGACAACCATCTCTCCCGAACCCCATCCCTCCCTGCTCCTCTTGTTGCCTAAAGAGGACAGAGACTCGGGGGAGCAGCTGCAAGGGGGGAACCTGGCCCAGAACACCCAGCCCCTCTGGATACCTCTGACACTGGCCGCCTTCCTACCCCGCCAACCTGGAAAGGCAGACACTTGTCTGCTCTAGTGTGCTGCCCGCCTGCCCGGCACCCAGTGCCAGCACGGCCTCGGGTGGCTGAGGGCCTGGGCATGGTAGGGCTCACAGCAGTGCCACAACGGGAAAGAGGGGCTACGTTATCTGGCTGTGCACACACCACCCCTTTGTCCGGCCCACACCCGGTCCTCGCTCTGGCCACGGCCCCTGTGACCAAGGTCCCAGTCCCCTGAGTCACCTCATTTCCCCTCTCGTGATGTGGCCCCTTCCCCAAGGCCCCAACCGGTGCCCCCTGAGACACTCCACCCTTCCAAAGCCCCCTCACCTGCATGCCCTCTCCCTGTGCTCCGCCTCCCAGAACCTTCTGCTTCCTTCCTGGTCCTGTCTCCACAAGGGCAAGAGGGACAGCAGGCACACAGGCTCCTGCGCCGTGGCCCGGGACGCTGCTGGCCGCCTCCCAAGGAGGCTCGAGGATGTGGCCGTGTGGGTGGCCGTGTGGGTGGCCGTGTGGGTGGGTGGCCCGGCCCGGAGGAGAGGCGAGGAAGTCTCTGCAGCAAGCACGCGTCTTGGGGTGGCCTCGCCCTTGCAGCCAGGCAGGGCCACCTCCAGCCGGGGCTTCCCCGCTGGCGCCTGAGCTTCCTGGCCTGAAACAGCGCCCCACGCGCTGGTGGCTGCGGGCAAACCACGCAGAGCCTTGGCTTGGACTCAGCCCTGCGTGTGAGCTGCTCTACCTGACCATGTGACCACGGGGTCCCCACGGTGGCCCTCAGGCCACCCTGCAGCCTCATCCAGGCCTCCTGGAACCCCAGTGGGACCGGACACGGGGCCCATGGAAACGTGGTCGGACAGGGTGTCCAGGAGCAACCCCACAACTGGCCCAGGTGGCCCAGGCTCCCGTCCCAAGGGAAGAGCTGGCCCTTGTCTGCAGCCAGTCCTCTGGGGTCAGGCTGCCCACCGGCTGCAGACGGATCTGGAGTGGCCCCTCTCTGCAGTGGGCGCCCGTGTGGGTGGTGGAGGAAGCAGCAGGCCCAGCCGGGAGGGGAGGAGAGAGCACCCTGGCTACTCCACTCCCTATGGGGCAGGGAGGGCTGGGAGGGACAAGACACCAAAGAGGAGGAGCCTGTGGGGGGCAGCACGGCGGGGAGCCTGCACCGGGGCGAGGGGGCTGTCACCGAGGGATGGCACCGTGTGCCGCCAGCCCAGCTCCGTGGGATTGCAGAAAATGCTGTCCTGCTGAGTCCACACCCAGACCTGGAGGGGACAGGAAGAAGCTCGCTGCCTGGCCCTGGGCACTGGTGACCCGTCTCCCATTTCCAGGGCACTGGAGCCACTAAATCTGCCGGCTTGGTGCCCAGGACAGGCTCACCAGGACACTCAAGGCTGGGCTGCTAGCCTCGAGGGGCAGAGGGGAGACATCCACAGCTCCCCTATACCCTGGTCCAGCTCCCACCCTGGGGCCTTCCCAGTGCCTCCTCCAAGACCCTGGGTGGCATCTCTCCCTCGGGAGTAGAAGAGCAATAGAGCCCCCCTATGCAGGAGCCCCCATCCCTGCATTTCTTCTTCTGTCCCCAGTACTCCCCATGGAGGAAGGCCACACTGGGTGTCCTCGGTGGCCCGAGGCTGCAGGGAGGAGCCAGAGAGCAGCCCCGAGGCACCCGAGGGCCTGCCCCGGAGGAAGAGGGTGGTCAGCAGCAGGGAGAGCCTGGTGTGTTCCCTGCTGGCCTCCATGGCCCCAGCCAGTCACTCTCTAGGGCTGGAAGGGGAGGGTGTGAGTGGGCCATTTCAGGGTTCAAGATGAAGAAGGAAGAGCCAGCCCCGAGGCCAGGATGATCAGGCTGGGCTCTGCCAGGGGTCCTAAGAGCGGAGGGGCAGGGGCTGGGAGGGCTGGAGGCAGGCTGGCCGGTTCTGAAACTCAATGTGGGGCAGAGAGCTGGACCCCACCGTGATGTCTTTTGTGTGCCGGCCTCGTGTGGGGCCCCGTGGAGGCCACAAGGGGAAGGGGTCTTGGGCCTGAGCCTAACAATGTCCTGGGGAAAGCGGGGTGCACTGGGAAGGGACAGGCCGAGGAGGTCCCCGGTGTCTGGAGGAGGCTGCAGAGGGCCAGGCAGGACTGGGGCCTGTGGGGAGCGGGCCCCACCTTGTGCGGACAGGGGCATGGAGAGGAGCTGTGGGGGGCGCGGGGGTGCTCCGTGGGGCAGGGAAGTGGAACAGGCCGGGGGGGCTATGCTGAGGCCCACTCCCCATCCCAAAGTATCTGGGGGCGAGGCCGGGCCGTGTTGGCCTGAAGGTGCAGACGTGGGGAGCCGGCCAACAGATGGAGCACAGTCTGGAGGACGCTGCGCCGGGCCGGGTCTGGGGTGCAAGGCAGGGCCAGTCTTGCCGAGCCGGTGGGTGGGGCGGGCGAGCAGGGCTGCAGCACGCAGCCCCCTGCCCCTGCCCGCCCCACCTCCGGCCTGCCCGCTCAGGGGCCTTCTGGATTCCATCAGGTGTCGCAGCCATCTGGCTGTGACATAATGAGGCGGGCCTGGGTCAGCGGGGTGACCTCTTGTGGCCCCGATGTTTGGAAATCACCAAATCAAAATGACCCAACAGACAGGCTCAAGACTGAATTTTGTAAGCGGCCCCTTCAATTACCAAAAGACCCATTGGCCAGGCCCTTTCAATGACCGCTTTCTGCCAAGGGCCAAGCAGCTGGACCCCAGGACCACCTGGGGCAGGAGCAGTCCCCCCGCCAGGGCACCTCTCGGAGGGCGGAGGGCGAAGGGGGGACAGCCACAGAATATGGAGGACAATGTACAACCCAGGGCCGCACTCCTGTCTCCCGTGGGGCCAAGGGACGGGGCCGCTGGCAGGCCTTGGGAGGCTGGAGGGGGTCCCGCGGAGCTGAGCCCCAGGGGGAGACCCACGTGGCCGGAACCCACAACTCACAATCACATTCTTGGAGCGGGTGTGGGGAGGGGGTTCCTCCTGTCCCCAGGTTCAAAGTCTGATGTGAACAGACCTAAAGCCTTTCTTGTCCCTCCCCTCCAGGTGTTTTCTGGAAAAAAAAACAAAACACTTTTCAAAGTACATGTTGAAACTTCGGCACGAAAACAATGTCAGAAACCAGCCACCTCCTTCCCAGAGAAAAGACACAGGCCCGCCCCACCCCCTGGGCTGGTGGAGCCGGCAGGGCTGGGGGCCTCCAGGCCGGCGCCGGGGAGCAGGCCCAGCAGCCTCGAAACTGCCTCGGGAGGCGGTTGTCCGAGCGGGGAGGCACGTCCACAGTATGCGCTGGCTTGTCTCCTGCCTGCCCTTAGGGGTGAGCTGGTCTCACAGGGTTGGGTCTGGACATTCCTGCCGCCAGGCAGGTCCAGATGCCCTTGTGACACCCAAGGTCTCTCCCTCAGGCCCTGATTCGGGCCTTGTGACTCCTGGTCAGCCTAGGGGCTTCAGACTGTCAAAGCTGAGCAGGAAAGGACAGCTCGGCCACATGACCTTTCCGAGAAGTGTCCAGCCCCCTCCTGGCCTGCAGCGCCACCCGTGGGGGACATGACTCACCTCCCTTGGGGGACACGGTCCCTTGTCCAAGACCACAGCCCTGGGTCTACTGCAGCAGGCAGTTGTAGGCACCAAGTCTGGGTGTGGGGTTCAGGCAGCACAGAGCTGCCCTGGTTGGCCCAGGCTCCAGCCTGGGGTGTGGAGAGGTGAGCAGAAGACCCCAGTCAGCGCTTGCCTCGGTTTCCCCTTTGGTGACACAGACAAAACTTTTCCCTCAACCCTCGAAATTGGTCCCCAAGAGTCCCCAACTGAAACAAAGCCTTGGCCTCAGCCCTTAGAGAATGGCCAGACCCCACCGCACTCTGGGCCACCCCTTCTTGGGGTCACTGCTCAGGCACCCCAGTGCAGCAAGTGGGGTGCCCCTCAGGCCTGTGGGTGCCAGACCCAGATTTCCGGGTCTGTTTTCTGGGAGAGAGGACAGTGAGCAGGCTGCTGACGCAGAGAAGTGGCCTGGCTTGGGGGCAGGGCCAGGCGCCCGCTGTCTCACCGTGCGCCACTACTGCCCCCGTCAGGCGGCCACCACCTGGGGCTTCGACCTGGAGGCCCTGTCCAGCCCGGCTCTGACTGGCTCTGGAACCCCGCCATCCTGAGGGATGAGAGGAGCCGTGGAGGGGCCAGTGTGTCCCCATTTTAACAGAAGGAGATGGGGAACCCCCCCCACCGAGTGGGTCCAGTGCTCTGTGCGTGAGTGACCCAGAGCCCCGAGGTCTGGCTTGCCAGCAGTGGAGACCCTCGCTTGATGAACTCCAACATCCTGGGGGACCCTGAGTGGGAAGGGGGTGCCAGCCACCCCACCCCTGCCTGCACCCTGTGTGCATGTGCCCTTGAGGGGTATCCTGGGCTGGAGCGAGGCCAAGAGGTGCGTTTCTTCTCCCAATCAGGCTGCCCCACCCCCTCAAAGGCACCGGGAGTCAGGGGGCCCCAGCTCTGTTGTGCGCTGTTTGCTGGCCCATCCCGGTGTTTCCATAGCAACACCGTGGGTGCGGCGAGCAGGGGGGAGCCATGCCTCAGAGGTGACTAAGTGCGCTGTGCCCCCGCCCAGATGGCCCCCAGCTCCCTCCCAGGACTCTCGCCCCAGCCCCCAGCCCCCGGCCCAGGCAGGAATGCTCCATGACCCCATGGGCAAGCACGTGTCCCAGCACGTCAGGCCGAGCGCGCCTGGCCGGCGCC
Source organism: Macrotus californicus (assembly GCA_007922815.1). NCBI lineage: Eukaryota > Metazoa > Chordata > Mammalia > Chiroptera > Phyllostomidae > Macrotus > Macrotus californicus. The sequence goes on along the minus strand of VMDR010001427.1, from coordinate 51,677 downwards.
TGCCCCCCCTCCCCACTGCCTGAGGGCCTCACCCGCCCGGCCTGCTGCCGACCCGCCCACACGGTCACCCTCTCGTCCTCCGGTCCCTCCTAGGGGCTCTTGGAGGCTCCCAAAGTGGCCCTGCTCCCCGCCTGGTCCCCACAACCATGCTCCCTGTTCTGCACCCCACACCATGTGGGTCACTCCCTAGCCTTGGTCCCCTAACTGTCCCAGAGTCCCACCCTGCTGCTCAGGACACAGGGCCAGCAGCCCCGTCTGCAGAGGGGGCTTCAGGCCGGGAGGAGAACCCAAGGTGGGTAGGCAAACAGAGGAGCCAGGGGCCAGGCACAGAAAGGGCTTTGCACGGCCTGCATGGCCCCTGCCCAGCCCTCTCCTGGGGGACTTAGGGGGACTGGCAGCCTCCCTGACCTGGGGAAGTCTGGGAGCTCAGAAACTGCTGCCCTGGTGGGGTCATCTTGATGGACAGGGACAGCTGTGTCCCACCTCCTGAGGCTATTTCGGTTTCTGCAAGAGTTGGGGGGCGGGGGGGCGGGGCTCCGGCATCCAGCAGGCAACTCGATAGCTTCAGACGGACGGACGGAGGGCATTCCTGGGGCCCCTCCTTACTCTCTCTGGGCAGCTGTCGGCCCCTCACTCCCCTAAGCCCCAAAGGAGGCTGGGACACATAGTTTTCCCATTTTGTCCAGCCAAGGGGCCAAGATGGATTTAGCTGGGGTGGGGGTGGGGGGACAGGAAGGTGAGGACTGGCCAGGACCAGAACCCTAGCTGCTCCTAACCCCACTGGGGCTCCTTCAGGACCGACCGACACTTCCCGCCAGGTTTTATTTTTAGGAGGCACCTTCTAGAATGTGTACTGCCTCATTCTGGGGCCACAGGGACAAGTTCAGCGTGGTCACATGCCAGGATGTCCCGGGACCCAGGGGAGAGCTCAGCTGGTCCTAGGACCTGGGTGCTGAAGCCCTGAGTGGTACTCCACACACCCTCAGCCACGCCTGCCCCAGACAGGGGCCAGGGAGCCCCCAGTAGCCCCCAGTAGCCCCCAGGGCTGAACCTGGCCAGACGGGACACTGGCAACCCTGTCCTGCACACCCTTCTCCCAGGAAACCCGGGAGCACCCTGGGGCCGCCCGCAAAGCACTGGGAGTGAGTGAGTCATGAACTCAGACCCTGAAGGGCGCCCCCCCACCCCAGGTCCCTCCTAGCCAGGCCTCCAGGGATGGAGGGGGGCATGAATAAGGAATGGATCTGGTGACAGTGGGACTTCTCTTTTTGAAAGGACAGAAAACCAGTGTAGCGGGGACCTGGGTGGCACCCAAAATCACAGAGAGGAGCAGGGGTGTCCCAGATGCCAGGGAGCAGCGGGCAGCAGGGCTGGGGTGGGGCTGGGTGCTCTCTGGGGGTGAGTCTGAGCGTAGCCCACACAGGAGCGTGTGCCATGGAAAGGGCCATGTGACAGGCTGGCTCAGAGGTGACAAGAACCTCGGTGGCCTCACCACTGTCCCCCAGGGGTCAGGAAGCAGCACGGATGGACATTTTCCTCCCTGGCCAGCAGGACCGATGGCACTTCTGTGGGCTCAGCCTGATCTGGGGCCACACACGGCCACACACGGCCACAACCTTGGGGTCACTCTGGGGGTCGCCCACTCCGCACAAGCCTGCACCCTCTCACATCAGGACAGACGTCCCTCGAGCCTTCCCTGCTTGACCCCAAGACCAGGACTTCCAGAGGACCTGCTTTGTGCACTCAGCCCCATGGATGGACGCAGGGAGTGACAGGCCGTACGGGGGGGTGGGGCCAGCTGACAGCCCTGGGGACAGAGGCCTAGTGGACAGGGAGCTCCAGGCCTCAAGCAGCACCAAGACACAACTGGGGGAAGAGGCGGGAAAGGGGGCCCAAGGTCCAGGGGTGGGGGGGGCAAGCCCTAGGGTCAGCCCTTGTGGGGCGGGCATCCCTGCCAGCCGGGACCGTCTCCTCCCCGACACGCACTATCGTCCGCACGTTTCAGAAAAACAAAGTCAAGGCTGTGGCCACCGGCGGCTCACACTGGCAAGGCCACCGCCTGAGCCCCAGCTCTCCTACGGCCTCACACGTCACCCTCAACCCTCACGCGGGCCCCTCTCTTCCGAGGTCCCGACGGCCTGCTGCCTGCAGAAACCACAGGGTGACCTTGGGAGGCCGCAGGGGTGGACCCTCAGGGCCGCTGTGCCCACCCACACCCCCGTGCCCGCCCGTGCTGGCTGGCCTCTCTGGTGCAGGGTTTCTGGGCCTTCGATCTGGCCTGTAACAACCACCCCTCCGAGGAGCCCAACACCATCTCCCCACCCCGGTCCCCAGCCCACCCAGGGAAGAACACCTGGGTGCCCCGCCACAGCCACAGCCCCAAGCTGGGTGCTGTGTGCTCTGGTCCCGGTCAGGGTACAAGGGGACATTCTCTGCTGCATCTGGGCAGGACGTGGCCAGGCCAGGCTGCTGGGGTCACCCGGGCTGCCCCCAGGCTCCATGTTGTGGGACAGAAACACCATTTTGTCACCTGGGGCTGCCTCAGAGACACACAAACTGCGGCCAGCTGTGAGGGCCTGTGGGCCTGCCCCCACCCTGGCCCCCGGCTTGGACAGCCAGCTCTCTGGGGGCGGCTGGGGCCACCTGGGACGGGGAGCTGGGACACCCCCATCCCTGGGCACCCTTGCCTTCTCTAAGCGCTGATGCTGGGCAGTCATGCCGGTCAGCAGCCCCTGGTCACCAGCCCTCAGGGCCCCTTCCCGAGGTTGTCCAGCCACACAAGGCCTGAGGCCCCCTCCAGCCTCAGCCTGAGTGAGCGTGGCCCGGAGTAGGGTGTGGGGTGGAGCAGGCAGCTTCGGGGCGCAGCCGGCTCCCTCCCTTACACACCCATGCACACGTGTGCACACGCACACGCGTTCCAGGCCCCCACCACCCCCACTCTGCCAGCGTGGGGTTTTATTAGTGCTACAAATCAGATGTCACACAGTTTGGGGCTGACGTGGTTTTTATAAGAATTATTTAGGGCCCTGGCTGCCGCTGAGTGCAGTCCCGGGGAGAACCTGGCAAGGAACACCCAGCTGTTTGGGCCGCCGGAATTCCAAACACTTCGTAAAGTGCAGGTATGAGAGGCCAGCACCTTGTTCTGTTTAAGGGGCGCTTCACCCCTGCCCTGAGCCTGCCGCAGAGGCTCCTGGGAGGCCCCTCCCCCAGCCAGCAGGGGCGGGCCCCGCCTGCAGCTGAGAGGTGAGGGCTGCTGGGGGGTCCTCCATTAGCACCTGCCTTCCACCCCGGAAGCACCACCCAGAAGCCTTTGAGGCCCAGACCCTGCTGGTGGCCGTCCACACTTTATGGAGTCTCCTCAAGCTTTCCCCACCGCCCCTGCCCAGGCTCGTTGCCCGAGTCTGCAACTGGTCAGTCTCTGGGGCCACAGCGGCTGCTCGGGGCTGGGTAGCCAGCTCAGGGGCAGGCCTCCAGGTATCCCCGGCACCATGCAGAGTGTCATGGAGCTGGAGGAGGGATGGCATGGTGGGTGGCCCAGGGTCCCTGACTCCATGGCCACACATGGGCGACTGGGCAATGGGGACTTGCCTGTGGGGGGTTCGTCCTATGGACACTGCCTGTCGACTCTGAAGACATTTGAACACTTTTGTAGTCACCCACATCAGCAACTTGTCCCGTGACGTCCGTTCACTGCCAGCGCAGGCCCCGGCATCAGGACACAGGGTGAGGCCTGCAGGCCCAAGGGACGGACTGCCGGGGGGATGGGGCAGAGAAGAGGGGCTGAGCTCCACCCACAGGACAGCCCGAGAGGCACCCCAAAGTGGGGCTGCCTCGGGGATACTTTCGGGTGGCCCCAGAGAGGTGCCCACACGGGGAGGGAGGGAGGGCAGGTGGGCAGGGTTCCTGTGGGAACCTATGACCAGCCATCTCTCCTTCAGCTCCTCAGAGAGAAGGTACTAGGCAACCGGGGACCTGCCAGCCTTCGTCCTTGCCAGGACCCCAAACGGGGACCTTCCTCACATGACTCCATGCAGCAGGGCAGGGATGACAAAGCTCCAGGGGGAGGGACAGATGAAGTGACCTGGGGATATCAGAAGCAGAAGGTCTGCCACATGTACCCCGAGGGACCCTTGTGGAAGGGGCACCCCCGGAACCCCCATCTGAGGAGGCAGAACCAGGACCCTCAGAGCTCAGCAGGCAGAGTGCAGCTGTGTGCCAGGAGGGCTGCCCCCAGCCCCCGGGGCCTGGCCCTGTGTGGGGAGGGAGGCAGGCTGGCCCCTCTCCCCTCCTCATGACGTCAGGGCTCCAGCATCCGCCCCACGAGGCTGGGGCCAATCAAAGCCAGATGTGGGAGCAGCAGAAAAACGCTGATTATTTTGACTAGGAAAAGCCCTATCTACAAAGAAATAACGAAGTGATTTGGGGGGATTGCTGTTGGGGATGACCTCAGCGGGAAGGAGTAAATGCAGATGCTGCACAGGTCGCCCGCTGGACCATGTGGGGAGCGGTCCTGGGCCAGCTGCTTCCCAGGCCAGTGGCCATGGTGTCCCCATGGGCGTCTCAGGGTGTCCGAGGCCGAGCCCTGTGGGATGCAGCTCGCTCGGGCTGAGCTGGGTGAGGACCTGGAAAGAGGTTCCTGGGATGGAGACCAGGCCCGCGCCCCTTTCGCCCTGGAAGCTGAGGCGCCCTGGGGGCTGGGGAGCAGAGCACTGGGCTGGTGGGAATGGAGGGGTGTCCCTGCCGCGTGGGTGCCCCCACACACAGCGGAGGTGCAGAGCCCACTGTCTGCCACGGATGGAGTCCTGGCATGGCTCAGAGGGTGGATTCTGTGTCCCAGAGGGACTTCGGGTCAGTTGCAAAGATGGGACAGGCACCTGCACTCACTGAGATTTGGGGATCAGCCCAAAGCCCCTGATGTGGGGGAACCTGGCCACCAAGTCAGAGCAGATGGTTTCTGAGGGGGAGAGCAGAGTGTCCCTTCAGGGGTGGGAGGGCCTCAGGAGCAGCCTACCCCCCACCTCCAGCTCCTGACCCAGGTGGGGTCTCTGAGGGACCGATTGGGGTGACGTGCCCTCTGGCACCCTCAGCAATGGGGATGTCTGGGGATGTGGCCCCAGCTCTCCGCAGCCTTGAGGAATTGAGGAACTTGGCAAGCCCCTTCCATGCAGGCCGCTTGGGACACAGTGGCCTATGAGGTGGATGCAGCCCATGCCATCCACGGCCGTGGGGCCTCAGCCAAGTGCATGCTGCGGGGAATACCGCTCCCCCAAGACGCAGGCGGCCCTGGAGGGTGCTGGGCTGAGTGAGGGGAGCCAGTCACCACAGGCCACCTGTGTGTCACCCGTGTCTGTGAGACCCACAGAGCCCACAGACCACAGTGGGTCGCAGGTAGCAGGGCACTGGCCAGGGCTGCTTTGAGCGGGGCAGCGTGACAGTGTTCCAGAACTGAGGTGGCAGCAGATCTGTACTTTCAACGGGGGCTGGGGGCGTGAACCCTGCTGGACAAAGCCACCACGAGGGACGAGACCGCCCACGCCAGCCGTCCTGCTTTGTGACAGCAGAGGGCCACCTGCCCCACCGCGGCCAGATGCCAGGGGCACAGCCTCAGGCGGGCGAGGGGCCAGCACCACCCAGCACCTCAGTGGCAGCCCACGGACCCCTGCCTGCTCGGTCTGACCCTCACCCCCAACTCCCAGGGACAGGCCGCTGGGCTCTCCATCTCACTGTCCACTTGTTCATTAGTTCGGTCACTACAAGTCTGGACCCACAGGAAGGCATGGAGGTGGGAGATCGAGCCCAAGATCACGGTCACCCCACAGCTGCCTGCATTTCTTTAGCTTCTGCAGCTTCAGGACCTGAGGGAGGAGAGCAGCAGGAGCATGAGGCCCAACCTCACGGTGGTGGGGGTTGGGGGTTCCTTCTTGGCGGGGGTGTGAGTCACTGCTGGGGACTCCTTTGGAGACTGAGGTGACAGCTGAGGGGCCGGACCTCACCTGGAGCTGCTGGAGGGTCTGGGGTGCATCTGTGTGGGCCTCAGGCCTGAGGAGTGAGGCCCATGGGCTCCAGCCCCAGGGCGAGGCGGCAGCTGGCCCAGCCCCCACAGCCCTTCCCCAGCAGGCCTCTGCCCTTCCGCCCTGGTCTCAACACTCCTGCAAAGAAAACAGACCCCCGCAGGGCGACCAAGGGACAAGGGGCAGGGGCGCCGCTGTGCTGTGAGCTGTGGGCTCCCCTCTACCCCTCAGCCGGGGGCTACCCCCCAGCTTCCAGCAGAAAGTGCCCACAGGGGACAGGGAGCCCCGGGGCCCATCAGCTCAGGGTCCCTCTCCAGGCTCCAGCCCTAGGGAGGACACCCACAAAGGTGGGCTCCCTCCCCGAGCCGGGAGCCTGGGTGGGCACAGGGCAACTAGCCAGCCCCTTCTCAAAGCGCCGCACATGGGGACAGGCGGAGCAAACCCCGCCAAAGGCCCATCTCCTGGATTCTTGCAAGCCGTCCCCCACCCCTGCATTCCCTCCCTCACTGCCCTGCCTGGACCCTAACATCTCACGCAGGGGCTCTGCCGGCCCTGGGGCACAGGGGAGGCAGAGGGCTCTGAGGCTGGGGGCGTCCTGCTCCCTGGGCAGCAGGCGCCCAAGCCTTGGGGGCCCCCGAGGCACAGCACAGGGTGCAGAGCAAGCCAAGGCTGCCTGTGGGCGGAGCTGTGGGGGGGCAGCCAGGCTGGAGGGGCAGCCAGTGAAGGGTGAGATTCCTCCCCCAGCCTTAAATCGGGGTCCTCAGGGCTGCAGGGCCCCATGAATTATTTCTCTAAGGAAAATACCCTGGCCGCGGCCTCGGGTCTACTTTCCGACCTTCCCGTCACTTTAAATCAACACTGAAGAGCAGAGCGTGCCCCACCCATCACTCTGCAGGCGGAGGGGTGCCTGGTGGAGGGGTGCCTGGCGCCAGCGTACTGTCCGGGTGTCCCTTGGGCGGAGGGGGCTGGCCCAGCCAGCTCCCCACCCATCTCCCCTTGCAGCCCCAGGACCACAGTAGGACAGGAACGTGGCTGGCTCTCTCGTGCCGCCCAGCTCTCCAGCCGACCTGCTCCTTGGCACCCCCACTCCCAACAGAGGCGCTCACAGTCCTGGCCCCCACCCCGTCCCTTCTCCTTCGCCATCCAGGGAGCAGCCAGGCTGCTGGTGGGGCTCTTAGGGCACAGCTCGGATGATAGGGCTGCGGCCAGGCCTGCGGAACCTGAGATGCAGGGGACTGGACACCGCAGCCCCTGTCACGCCCCACTGGCTGGTGGCTGGGGCTCCACTCGGGCTGCCTCCCGCCAGCAGCTCCAGGGCCTTGCCCTGCGTCCTTGTCTCCTAAACAGCACCTCCCTCGGGTCCCTCCGCAGCCCCTGCCCACTCAACACCCACTGGTCATGTGGAACTGGAGCCCTGGCTCCAGCCCACCTCCCCCCACCCCACGCCTGGAGCCGGCTTCTTGGTGTGCTCGCTTGGGGCTGGGGTGTGGGTGCTCCTGCCGGCGGCATCTTGCTCCCCCATAGCACCGTGCACACCCAGAACTAGCAGGCCAGGCCTCGGCGCGGCCCCGGGGACAGAGGGCCGGAGCCGGGGGTGCTCTGTTCACGTGCGGCACTTTTATTGAAGCTGTCAGCCCGTTCACAGGCCAAACCAGTCAGGGACACCCCCGCGCCGGGGGTCGATGCTCTGCCTCTTCCGCTGCTCTTCCAGCAGCTCTTCCTGGACCCTGTCTTCCACAGAGCTGCCTTCGGGGCTCGGCTTCTCAGGAAAGAGGTCCGGGAACGTGAAGGTCTGCCCGTGAGCCTGTGGAGAGAAGGCCAGCGCTCCAGCACGGCCGGCTCCAGCTGCCAGAGGGAGGTGGGGGCACCATGGGCCCCGAGGGCCTCCACAGTCTTGGCTCCCACCCACACCCCCAGCACTGACACAGGTCTCTGTCTCCGAGTGATGTCCCCGCCTGGAAAGGATCGCCTGGGACAGGAGCTCTGGCCGGCCGGCAGCGGCACAGGCCACTTGGTGACAGTGCTCCACGCACGGTGTCTCCTCGGGGTGTCGGAGGGGGACTCGGGGAGACATGGCTCTCTGCGCGCCCCCGAAACCTCTCCCTTCAGCACGCCCGCGGGCCGTTACTGGCATTCCAGCCCACCCTCTGAGCACATGGCCCTCGTGCCCCACTGCAAACAATGCAGGGGCGGCCTTCTGGGCCGCACTTCTGTCCCCGCCAAGGATCAGTGTGCCCCTACCCCCCAGCCCAGCCGGACACCCACAGTGGGGGAGGGAGGGCCCCAGCTCCTAGACAAAGCAGGAAAGTATACCCCACAGGCAGGGAAGGTGGGGGACGGCACGGGATCTGGGGCACTCTAGCCCATGAAATCAGGAAGACGTGCTTGGTTCTTGCAGACCCTTGTTCTGTGAAGAAATCTGGAGGTGGGCAGGTGGCCAAGTGCGAGCTGACCCGCCCATGTGCCCCCCGAGAACGTGAGGTTTATGCACCGGGTCACGTGGCGGGGGTGCGGGCCTGCGGTGATGAGAAGCAGCCGCAGCGCGCTCGGTAGCCAGCCCGCGGGAGGATTATCTTACACGTCTCAAACCTCTTTTTTTCTTTTTTAAAATACCAAAGGGCAATAGTTTACATGCAGGGCTGATTGCCCAGAACGGGGGGCTTATGTTTAATATATCGAGGTGATTCTGCTAGTTTTCTGAGGTGGGGGAAACCCAAAATGACATTTTAAATATAAATACAAAGATGGCAATTTGCGACAGCTTGAGGGAAAAACATGAGGACGGGCGGAAGGAACTCTCTGTTTCTATCAGGGACGCTGTTGACGGCGCCCCGCGGCCCCTTCTAGAGAATTCACCTTGTGCTTTCACAAACAAAACTCGCAAAGAGCAATCTGATAGCAGAGAAAAGCAGAGAAATGTCATAAAAAAGAAGCAGCCAGCCCTGCTGCAACGCCAGAGCCCGGGCCGGTGTCTGCTGGGACTCGCCTCCGTGGGCTCGAGGCGGCCCTTCATTCCTGCGCGCTGTGTAAACACCAGGCCTGGCCGGTCAGCTCTGCTTGTTGTGCGGCCGTGGGGGCCCTGGCTGGAGTTCGGATGTGGGCCCAAGGAAATACTTACCAGGTTGTCAGAGGAGGACACAATGCGGGTCTCCCACCTGGGGGGACCGGCTTTTCCGCACAGCCAACTCCAAATAAATCTGGTGATTTAATTTGTCCTTCTGACCGACCCTCTGTGTACTTTCTAATTAGCTGTTTTTAGAAGCCCCGAGGGGGGCCCAAAAGGACAGGCCAGCAGAGAACGGGGGTCAGAGAAGGGACCCCCCCACCTCAGAGGGCGCTGCCCAACCTCCTGGGTTCACAGGCCGGCAGACATCTGCAGGAGCCCTGGGGCGTGTGTGTCACAAAGGTAACACTGAACAGCGAGCAGCCTGTGCCTTGAGGCCGGGCCCACGTCCGAGGGGCGGCTGCAGGCCCCGGGTCTGCAGCCGCTCAGTTCAGTTTTCCTGAGTGGGGGGGGCGGGGGGGGGGAAACTCAAGGCCCAGATGACTCGAAAGCCACTTGTGACCACAGCTCTGCTGTGAAGGGCCTTGTGGTCAGTGTGGACACGGGCTGCCCCCAGCCTGCCGTGAGCAAGGCAGAGGGCCGGGCCCAGCGGGAGGACACGGGCGTCCTCGCTGGCCAGCGGCGGGCACCCGCCCTCCACTGCGTGCTGGCTGACTTTGTGCACAGCACACACTAGGCCAGATAGTCACGGGCCCTGTTTGGGACAACAGCTGTGCCTGTTTCCCAGAGAAGCCTCCATGCTAACTCGGCTCCTGACAAAGCTGCCTGCTGAGGCCCCGAACGGGGCTTCAGGCCGAGAGTTCACAACAGCGCTACTGCCATCTAGCGGCCGGCCGCCCCGGCTCCTCCGGGGGCTGCTGCACAGGAGCCCCCCAGGCTTCTAACCCCCAGGTTCCAAACAGGAGCAGGGGAGTTCACAGGAGCCCCCCAGGCTTCTAACCCCCAGGTTCCAAACAGGAGCAAGGGAGTTCACACAGCCAGGAGCAGGACTGACCCCGGGAGACCCCCGCCCCACTGGGAGGAGACCCTGCCGGGGTGCAAGGGAGAAGGCACAACAGTGTGGGCCCCATGGTCACAATGGAAGAGCAGGAGGGGTGGGAAAGGGCAAGTCTGACCATCCCCAGCCCTGGGCCTGCTCAGTGAAGGCTCATGTGGCCGGCCCCCGCTCCTGGAGCCCCCGGCCAGGCAGAAGCCACAGGGGCAGGCGGTGCCACAGCCCGCGCAGAGGGGCGGGAACCAGCTGCCAGCCCGAGGCCCCAGCAGCAATGTGCACCCCGAGGGGGGACTGCCTCCCCGCCTGGGACCCGTCCAGGGCCGGCCCTCCCGAGCAGGCAGCCTTTGAGGCTCAATGTGATCTGGTTTCTGTCAGAACCCAAATCCCTGGGCCTGGGTGGGCCTGCTCTGCCCACAGCACGTTCAGAGTTCAAAGGCTCGACAAGGGTGGCCCCCGAGAAGTCCCAAAGTGCCCCAGCCCGTCCCCTCCCACCGACTTAACTGTGCTTTGAACCCCAGCCCCTCCTGGGCTGCGCTGTGGGTTAGCACGGAGCACAGCGGGCCTCAGGGTCCTGCCCCTCAAGGCCTCCCTGGGAACCCAGGCAGTGGCGGCTGCACAAACATGCCCCCCACCCCTCGCCAGGCCACGCGCGGCCCAGAGCCCCGCCGCACACGCACACGCACCAGCTGCACGTAGGCTATCTTGTAGTCTGGCTTCTTCACCCGGACGTTCCTGTGGTCCCTCTTCCTGCTGGAACCTGCCGGGGGGAGAGACGCCTCGCTTGCCAGTGCACAACTTCTAGAAAGACCAGCCTGCAAAGACTGGCTGGTCACAGACGCCCGCCCCGCACACCAGAGGTGCTGCCTCAAGTCCGTGGGCCGTGCTCTCAGGGCCAGGGCCGAGCTGCGGTCCCCCTGCTAGCCCCCGAATGTGTCTGAGATAACTCAGGAGGCCGACTTTCCAGTCGGCCTGGTGCCCTTGCTGGCCCCTCACCTCAGACTGCAGGTCTTCAGGTGGACCGGGCAATGGGGTCCCCCGGAAGGGCCGAGGACAGGTTCTGGGGAAGGGAGTGCTTTGGCAGTGCCTAGAGTAGCCCATGGGGCCAGCCCACGGCTCTGCCCTGGGGGACATGTGGCCCTAGGAGTCACCTGAGCACCATGCCTCGGTTTCTTCCTGCACTAAGAGCCAGGCCCAGAGTGGCCGTGAGGATGGTGTGGGTCAGTGGCACACAGGGGCTTGGCTGCTTGACCAGGAGGGGCCCCACCCACGCAACAGGGCACAGCCCTGCCCAGGCACCCACCGTGCTGCACCCTGGTTCGCACGGCGGCCACCGGCACGCTGTAAATGCGCTCGAGGTAATTCCGCAGGTCCACCCTGGTCATCCTGGTAGGGGGGGAACAGGGACAGAGAGCCAGGCTGGTGGAAAGCAGCCAGGTGGGGGGGGGGGGGCGGGCACCAGACTGTGGCCACGCTGCACCAGCCCCCAAGGGGCAGCGACCGGGTCCCATCCAGCACTCTCCCACGGACACATCAGCGTGGGGGCGACGGGGGGCCAGCCTGGGCTCCCTGGACCAGATCGGTCCTATTCACCCTCCTGTTGGTCCACACTCCAGAGGCCAAGCGGCCAAGCTCCGGGGACTCTCCCAAGGGAAGCGACGGTCTGCGAGTGCCCCCTGGCTGCCGGGAGCCCAGGCTGACCCACTGTCCGAAGCCCTGGGGCAGCCATCTGCAGCCACCACCCCACCGCATGGTCCTAACCAGCATTTCCGAAAAAGTGACTGCGGTTGTTGGGTCGGGTCTTGTTCCCTTTCCACCTTAAATGCATCAGAAGTTCGGGCCCACAGCCTCTCCTGCCCCTGTAGGCTCATGCGGAGCCTGGGCTGCACCTGGGACAGTCACACCTGGGGTTTGGAGCAGCGCCCTGCAGCGAGGGTGACGGGGAGGCTGGGCCCCTGGGGTAAGTGGAGGCCCGGTGAAAGAGCCCCTGGAGGACCCTGGCTCTGGCCCTGTGTCAGCAGCTCTGGGGACCAGGCCCAGCCTCTCCAGGTGGAGGGCACCCAGCCACCTAGGCAAACAGCAGGCCTCTGTCAACATCTGCAGAGCCTCGCAGGAGGACTGCAGGGTTCTCCACGGTGGGAGGCGGGAGGAAGCCGGCGCCCCACCATGGCACCTGCGACTCACTCCATGGGGATCCGGAACTGCACGGTGTCCTCGGGCTGGGCCGAACCAGGCCGCACCAGCTGAATGAAGAAGTTGGTGCGAAAGACGCGAAGCTGGGGGTTGCCCAGCTGGTAGAGGGGGTACCTGTGAGGGAGACACTCGAGTCCACGCTGTGTCCAGAGCACCCCTCAGGCAGCCACCCGGTCAGCTGGGGGGGGAAGCAAAGGGGGCAGCCCTCCGCAGGCTGCCGCCCCATGGCCTCGTTCCTTGCTCACATGGTTCTGCCCAGTGTAGACAGCCAGTCCCCCGGCCCCAGCCCCATCTTGGGGTAATGCGGGCTGGTGACCCCTGAGGCTAGCCTTCAGAAAGGGGCCAACGAACGATTCAAGAAATAGAGGCCACAGAGAATGTGCTCCCAAGTCCCCAGACAGGCAGGCAGTGAGGCTCAGAGACGAGTGTTTGTTCAAAGTGGCTGTCCCATAGGTGCGTGGCCCCAGCGTGGCTGTCACTGCCCTGAGTGGGCCCCACTTGGGGCAGGCCACCAACAGCACAAGTCACCCACCAGCTCCCTGGTGCCGGGTGAGGTGGGACGGGCAGTGCGCTGGCCCTGCCCGGACAGCAGGCTCTGGGGACACGAGGCTTGCAGCTCACCAACCCCGAGCTCACCCCAACAGCCCCGGGGTGGGGGGGGGGGCAGGCTGGGAGCCCAAGGGCAGGTCTTGGTGGGAGGTGGGTGCTGAAAGCCTCACTGTGTGGGACTCAGCCATCCCCAGTGACCCATTGGCAGAACCCAGCACTGAGAAAGGGGCCCACTGTGGCCAAATCCCACGCTGGCTCTTGGTTCCCATGTCTGGGGAGGGTGAGGAGGGCCAGGGAATCAGAGGATGTGGATAGGGGTGGTGGGGGCTCCCCCGGAGCGTGGCTTAGGCTGGGATGCATGAACTGAAGGGCTGAATACCAGCTCCCTGGGGCACGTGGGTGATCGAGGCAGCCTGTGGTGGCCACCGGGCAGGACCTCCTTGCGGCACAGCCTCTGTGCAGACATGGACACCGAGGAGCTGGGGAGGCAGGCGGGTCTGAAGGGTGCAGGGCCTGCTGGTTTTACCCTTGCAGGGTCTCAGGTTGGCAGCTGGCCACCCAGGGGGCTCTCTGCCACCCCCCTCCGTGGTGACCAATGGCAGCGCTGCAAGGGGGAAGGGCTGGGGCCCACGGGTCACTGTGGGAGTGTGGGGGCGCTGGCTCAGACCCCCCAAACCTCTCCAAACCACTCCCACCATCTGGGGCCTGAGGGCTGTGCTCAGCTACGGTGGAGAGAGGCCCAGTGCAAGGGTCTAGGTGAGAGGCCGAAGCCGGCAGGGGTAAGCGTGTCCCTGCCCCCACACTGAGCCCCAGGCCCTCCCAACGCCCCTGTCCGAGGCCTGGGACCCCACCCAGCTCGGGAACAATCCGTGCTGCTGACTACCCTCCTGCTGGATTCCTGGAACACAGTTCCCTGGGCCTCCTGGAGGCCCAGTACCCCCGAGGGGCCCACTCCTGGCCTCTGGGTGGTTTCACCCAGCCCCTGCCTCCCTGAGCGCTCCCGCGGTGTTTCGCAAGCACCTCGACCTAACATCTCTCAGGCAGAGCTCTGAATTTCTCCTCTCTCCTCCAAACAACAAGCTGGCTGGCTGCCACCAGCCCTCCCGCCCTGTGGCCCCGAGGGTGACTCATCCAGGATCCCACCCTCTCCCTCACCCCACCTCATGGCTCCACTGCTAGTCTCCCCTCCAGGGCCTCCCTGGCCAGCAAGGGAGCACGTGCACGCAAGCTGGGCCCCCTATCCTGGTTCCCTTCCTGCCTGCATGTCCTTGGCCTCCAGGGTAGCCTCAGGGACCGCCTTCAGGGCCTGGCTCGGAGATTCCACTCCTTGAGGCCCCTGCCCCTTCCAGGCTGCAGCAGAAAGCAGTGCCCCCTCCTCAGGGCCCCGTGCAGCCCTCTCCCCAAATCCACACCCTGGCCCAGCCATGGAGTCTGCTTCCACGCCTGCACCGGGGGGGTGGGGGGGGGGGTTAGGAAGAGTGGGGCACCCCTCGTTGCTCTCCAGAGTCTAGCGCATGCACGCACGCATGTGTGCATTCACTCACTCATTTGCTCATGCTTCAGACCTGCAGGAACTCACGAGGCCCTCTGTTCACCGGACCATCGGATCCCTGCTTAAACCCACTCATTCATTTATTCACTAATTCACACATGCGTGAATTCACGAGGCCCTCTGTCCAGGGGGCCATCTGATCCCTGCTTAAACCCAGGGTGGTCGGCCAGGCAGCGCGGGGGGAGGGGCGGGTGGCGCGGCCCCGCCCCCATGCCGCGCGGGCTGGGTGGGCCCGGGGGGGGCGGGGACTGCAGGGCCGGGGGTGGGCCCGCTGCCCGGGTGGGGTCGCACACGTGGCCGCGGGGGTGGCGGCGCCGGCCGCGGGACTCGGACCGCGCTCCGGCCGGCCGCGCCCCTCTCCCCAGCGCCCCTTCCCCGGGCCTGGGTCCCCGTCCCCTTGACTGTGACCGTGATCGCCCCGCCCCGCGCAGGCCTCCCTACTCACAGCACGTTCCGCGCCATCGCCAGCTTCCGGTCCGCCAACGGAAGGGATGAAGGGCGCGGCCCGTGCGGCCTCGAGCACAGCGCCCCCTGGTGTCCGGAGGGCGCGCCCCGCGCGGCAGGCCCTGCGCCCGGAGACCGCCTCACCTGAGCCCCACCCGCCGCCCAGGAGCCCGAGCCCAGGCCCAGGTCCCAGTCCCCCGTAGCTGCCTCTCCCCGTTCCCCCACTCCCCGGGGCTAGCCCGTGCCTCGTGCCTTTCTGCGCCTGAAGCGCACTCTGCAGAGCAGGGATGGCCTTGACAGGGAGTGTCAAGCCAGCCACTGGGAGAGAAGGGCCCTGAGAGAAGCAGCAGGCTGGCCTGCAGGCTGGGGATGGGACCCGAGAGGGCAGCATGGCGTGGGGCCTGGTAGCTGCCCCAGGGAGAGCAGGGGAGCCTGCAGGGAGGTGGGCACGTGCCCCTCCAGGAGGCCTGGCTTTGGGGCGGGGCTGCTGGCTCCCCCTTGACGTGTTTGCTGATGGGAACGGAATAGCCGTCTCACCTAGGATGCAGGTGCTGCAGAAGACCACGGCGCAGGGCAGGGCTGGGTGGTGGAAATGCTGCACGTACCTGCTGGGGTCAGGCGGGGGTGGAGGCAGGGAGCACAGCCGTCCACTGCTGGTCTCCAGGCCCAAGTGGAGGGGACCTGATGGAGGGGACACGTCAGAAGGGCCAATGTGCTGGAGCCCAAGGCCAGAGGCCCAGCAGTGGGGCTGGGAAGAGGGGTGGAACTGCAAAGGGCCTCCCCTCACCCCCCGCCCAGGGCTGGGGTCCGGCGAACTCCCTCCTTTTTGTAAAGCACTGGCTCTGAGGCCAGCTTCTAACGGGAAGGTGCCATGTCGCTCACAGAAAAGTTGCCAGAAATTGGGTTCCAAGCTGTGTGAGGCTGATGACGGGGGTGTTGGGCTTGGGGACTCTGCTGTGGTGCAGACTCAGCCTCAACACTCAGGTCTGGCCTCTGATAATCTGCCAGCTGATTCCTCCCCACCGGGCCTGGGGTTTCTGAGCACAGCGGAGGGTCCCCCTGTCCCCCACCCCGAGGCAGCGGTGCCCAGGGAGCCCACGGCCGCCCCTCTCTGCCCCCTTCTCCGTGCCGTCTGCTCTCGCCTCGGTCACACCGCTGTCGCCGGGCTTGACACTCCCGAATTCACCAGCAGGCCTTCCCGGGCCCAGGGTCGCCAGGTGAAACAGAGGACGAACAGCTAAATTTGAAGCTGTGGTAAACAAGGAGGTTCTCGCTGTCTCTGTCAGAAGTGACCCCTCTTTACGGAGGGTGCTCTGGTTTTCTGGTCCTGGGGGCTCAGGCAGTAAGCCAGCTGGCAGGACTAGGGGCCTGGGACCCTCCATCTCACTGGTGGCAGCCTTGCCTCAGTGGGCGAGGTGGTTCCCTTCTGATTCAAAGGTTCACTGCCGGCCGGGTTGTCCTGTGTGTGACTGGTGGTTGGTCTGCAGAGACAGACACAGGCAGGATAGCCCAGGCTCAGACTGCAGGCTCGTCTCTCTCTCACCCCCGTGGCTTTGGGAGTTCCAAACAGGCCACGCCTCCAGAGCCCAAGTCACCTGGCCAGTACAGCGGGTCCGAATCCGCTGGCCGTGCTGAAGGAGTGCTTGCCATTCACATCCAGGCCAAGGCCCGTGGGATCTGCCCGCCTTTGGGACCCAGGGTCCTGCGGCTCCCTCCGGGGCTCCTGGCACCTGCTTCCAGGCCTGGCTTCCCTGAGGCACTTCTGCTTCCCGGAGGGCCTGGCACACAGGGATGGACAGCCGTCACCGCTGCGAATGGCCTTTGGAAAGCCGGGGCAAAACCTGGGGGTCTTACTCGCCATGATGCGGACATGGTTACAAGTGTCTCCGTACCTGCGACTCGTCCATTTGTGTCTTTGACTTATTTCTTCCCCGGGAGGGTGTGTTATGGGCTGAGATGTGCTCCCGGAATTCATTCCTGGAGCCCTGACCCCCAGGACCTCAGAACATGACTCTGGAGCTGGGGTCCTTAAAGAGGGGATTCAGCCCAGCTTAATTCAGCCCTGCCAGATGAAGTCACTAGGGTGGGTTCTGATTTACAGGACCCTGTGTCCTTATCAGAACAGGGGACCAGGACGCAGACACGCATGTGAGGGACGACTGTGTGGGGACACCGGGAGGAGATGGCCATCTGCACACCCAGGAGAGAGGCCTCAGGGGGACCAGCCCTGTGATACCTGGTTTCGGACTGCAGCCTCCAGGACGGGGACAGGGAGAGTCTCTGGTTTGAGAGGCCATCTGTGGGACTGGATCATGGCTACCCCAGTGAGCTTGTGAGAGCATTAACGTTTCCTGTGGATTTCCAGTACATCGAATGTATTCCTATGTCACCCTCTTGTCTGTCATGTTAAACTCAGAACCTTTTCCTGGTCTGTCATCTGCCTTTGCATTGTTCCAACCAGCCCTGTCGACGTCTATTGGGCACGGCGTGCACACCTGGGGCACACAGCCCCGGGGCCCTGACCGAGGGGAGGACGAGCGCCTCCGTCACCCGGGAGTGCCCATGAGCCCCCCCGCACACGTGGTCCCTTCCCCCTTCCCTCCCTGCGTCCCCCCCTTCCCGAGCACCAGTGACCTGGTCAGCCTGCATTTTATAGAGTTTTCCATAAATGGAAGCATCTTATACACTTTTTTGTTTGGCTCCTTTCCCCAGAATAACTATTGTGGGACTCCTTCGTGCCTTGCGTGCGCCGGCCTGCATTCCTCCGGCCGCCACGGTGCGGACACACCACGGCTTGTTTGTTCGTTCCCGCTGATGGACATTTGGGCCGTGTCCAGTGCGGGGCGATCACAAACAAAGCAGCCTTTACACCCATGAGAAAGTCTTCAGCAGGACAAACACGGGGAAATGCTTAGGAGAGCAACTCAGAGCGCACGGGAGGTTTATGTTGAAGGGTCGATGGCCACCGGGGTCGTTCCACATTTCCGCCCGCCTCCCCGGTCCCGGGCATGCACGTGAGGCCCCTCTCCCGGGCGGGGGTCCTGTGATTTCAGTGCGCCTTCCCCCAGTGACCGAGGGGTCCTCGTTTTCACAGTGCCCCGGCCGCTCGTTTGTCTTGTTAATGAGGTGTCACTTCTAATCTTTTGCCCATTTTTTAAAAGCCGGTTGTTTGTGTTCTTATTATTAAGTGTCTGCACTTTCTGGGGGGTGTGGGGGTGCATTTATTGTTCGTTTTTCCTTTTCTGAGCGTTCCTTGTGTCTTCTGGGTCACATCTCCAAGAAGGCACTGCTGGACAAACCCTCTCCTCCAGACCCTGCCTTCTACCTTCACCCTCTTGACAGAGTCTTTTAAAGAGCGGACCCGGAGCCTCCATGTCTTCCAGCTTGCTCTCTGGGCGACTGCACTTTGGGGGCCGTGTACAGGCGGTTGGCCTGGCCCACCTCTCAGAGGGTCTCTCCTGGGGTGGGGGGGTGTGGCCCTCATTCCACCCGTAGGCCTCCGCTCCATTTTGAGTTAACGTGTGGCCGCAGTGTGAGGTGTGATTCCAAGGTGTGGTCACTACTCCTGCTGCACTCCTGCTGGCGAGACTTGCTGGACCAGCGACCGTGTCCGCAGACGTGATTTCTGGGCCCTGAGTTTCACCCCGACCTGTCTGAGGGCCTTCATGCCGAGACAGATCTGTGCTCACGACGCTCACCTTGCACCAACTTGGAGAATGTCAGGGCGATTCCTCTTCTTGGTCAGGGTCGTGTGGGTGGCTCCAGGCCCCCTGCGTTTCCACAGGACCCGCAGGACCTTCGGGAGGGGGCCCTGCTGGGCCTTTGTGATTGCATGGACTCTGTGGGCGCAATAGAGGGGGACCCGCCCCCCTCGCCAAGTGTTGACAGGGTCCCCCCCACCCGTGACCATCACGTGTGACCTCCTTCAGTTCTCTCCCTGATGTTTTATATTTTTCCAGGTGTAGGCTTTTTACCCCCTTTTTCAGGTTTATTCCTAGTTTTGGATACTATTAGGAAGTGGTATTTTTTTTTAAAGATCACCATCTGATTGTTCGTGGCTGTTTTATGGAAATCCAAGTATCCTCATGCATCAGCCCTGTGTCCCAAAATCTCGCCACGCTCACACACCAGCCCCCCGAGCTTTCCCCGGAGCTGACCGGGTGGTCGGTGGCGAAAGCAGCTGCCCCTCTAGCCTGTGCACGCACTTTTCGGGCCTAATGCACGAGCAGCCCCTCCCTCGCAGGGCCCCACGGCGGCGCTGAGGGCAGATTCTCTCGTCCTTCCCCACGCGGGTCCGTGTGAGGAGGACGGCCCTCTGCCCCGTGCGCCGAGCGCTGCATTTATTCATTATTTTAATGCGGAGCGCGTGTGGCGTTGTCACATGCTGTGTCGGCCCCCGCGGAGCGGCTCCTGGCTGTGGGTTTCGTCTCTTTTTCAGTCTGTTCACTGAAGGACTGTGATTTCCGAGCCTCGTGCCGGCCCTGCCTTGCGGGGACGGGCCACACCCGGTCGGGACGCGGTACTCATTTCCTGGGTTGCCGGATTCTCCTGGCTGAAATCGAATTTAGGAGGTTTGCGCCCCGGGTGTGCAGGGACACCGGCCTGTAGCTTCCTTTCCTTCTGCTGTCATTGGGGAACGGGTCGGGAAGCCATCCCCCCGCTTCCCGTGCTCTGGAGAGTCTGTAATGAATGCCACTATTTCTTCAGGACATGTGTGGTGGGGTCCACCCGGGAAGCCGTCCGGGCCTGGAGTTCTCTTTGTGGGGAAGATTTTTTGCTTTGTTTTTCAGGGGGGGGGGGAGTTTTTCACGACGCCCTTTTCTTTCTGAGGGAAGGGAAGACAGGCTGTATTTTTCAAGAAATCTGGCCATTCCCTTGAGCCTGTCCAAGCTGGTGGCATGTGGCTGTCCCTCGAGTTCCCCAAGGACCCTTTACTGTCTGTGCTGCCCCTGCTGTGCTCCTGCTGTGCCCCTACTAGTGGCACTTTGTGCCTTTCTCTCTTTCCCTGATCAGGTGGATTAGAGCTTTATCAGTTTTTGTTGCTGTTTTCAAAGAACCAAGTTTGGGTTTTGCCTGCTTTTTCTGATTTTCCTATTTTCACGTTTTCCATTTTGTCGACTTCCACTCCATCTGTATGATTTCCTGCCTTGTGCTTTCTGGGGATTGAATTTGCACGTTTTTCTGTAACCCTTAAGGTGGGAGCGGGGGCCATCAACCGAGCCCTTTCCTACCCCCACCGCCCGCCCCACCGCAGGCCCTCCGGGGCGCCCCTCCGCCCGAGTGAGGCCCTGGCCCCCACACTCATCCCTCCCAGAACACTTCCTCGGCCCCTTCCTGACTTTTCTTCAGCTCATGGATCATTTAGAAGTGTGTTATTTCGATTCTAAATACTTGAGCGTGTTCCAAGGACCTTTCTGTTATTGATTTATAATTTAATTCCTTATGGTCCAAGAACATAATCTGTGTGACTTGAAACCTTCTCAACTTATTAAGTCTTCTTTTACGGCCCAGAGCATGGTCCCTACTGGTGAGTGTTCCGTGCGCCCCAGGAAGGAATGTGGGCTCGGGCGGCGTGTTCCATAAACGTTGGCCGCGCCGCTCCCGTCTCCCCCATCCCTGCTGAGTTCCTGCCTGCTTGGCCGATTAACCATTGAGAGGGGGTATTGAGTGCTGCCTCTGTGGTTTTGTCTGCTTCTCCTTCCAGGCCTGTCACGTTTGGATTGACGTCCATTTCAAAGATCTGTTACTGCTTTCGACCTGTAATGTGACCGTGTCCCAAGGCAGCAGCTAGACCTCTGCCCAGCCCGGTGCGAGCAGCAACACCGGTCCCCCTCCCCTCCAGTCCGACCCCGAGGTCCCCTTTGCAGCCCTGGTCGGCTTCCCACCCCCCCGGGCACGTGTCGGCCAGGCCCTGCTGTCCTGGAGGCCTCCCCACGGGTCCCTCTCTGGTCCTCGGTCCCATGGCCTTTCTCTGCCTGGGTCTCCCTCGACTTTCTGCCCTCTCTCGTCTACCCGGGGATCCTGTGGGCCCCCCCTCCGTCCCCCCTTCCTGCATCGAGGCCTGAGCACTGGACGCTTTCTCAAGGACGTGGGCCCCGCAGCTGTAGGGCTCGCCCTGACCCTTTCCCGTCTCCTGGGGGCCTCGTCGCTCGCCGCCTGATGTTTTCTGTATCTTTTATCTGTTTTTCCTGTTGTCCCGGGCAGGAGGGTAGATGTGTCCCCCAGCTAGACGTGGCAGAGGTTTTTTTGGTGTGCAGAAACTTAACAGTCTTTAACAAGCAGCAAAAGTTGCCTGGCTTGTCCTTCCTCCCAAGGTGCTTCCGCTGCGTGTGAGCTCGGAGAGCAGATAAGCATGTGCCGACGCCTCCCTCGAGCCGTCTCCCACCGCTTTCCCCGACTCTGCCGGCGGGCGGCGTGTGTCCCGAGCAGGCCACGCGGTTGCCCCCCAGCTTGAGGTGCCTGTGCTATCGCGCTGACGATGCTGGAGAGCCAGGAGAAATCCCAGGGCCGTGTCCACAGCACGAGGCTGTGTGGCCTCCAGTCTCTGTACGACCCACTCTGAGCTTCCGTTTGCTCTCCTGAAAGAGGGAGTCGTGGGGGTATTGCCCACTGTGGGCAAAGGCCCGACCCCGCTGCCGGGCCCCCGACGCCCACAGACTCGCCACCTTCCCGTGTGAGGTCCGCTCTTAGTTTCCAAAAGTCCCTCAGCGGCTCCTGCCCCCTTTCCCTTCATTTTCCCTTCCACACAAAGCCGACGTGCATCTTGTGGCCTCCCTCCCCCGCTCCGGCACACCCCGCGCCCCACATAAATCCCTTCAGAATTTTGCTTGGAAATCTGGCAACGCTATACATTAATGTGGGAAGAGCTGATTCTTGTAAACTTCCTGCCCAGAACAGGATGCATTTTTTACTTCTCACTTTTTCCCCCCCTCGATTTTGTTTATATATTTCTCATTAAAGTTTGTCATGCTCTTCCTACAGACCCCGAGTGTTTCTTGCGAGGGTCACTGCTGAGTGTTTTCCTGCTCTCTGGCCGTGTGTTGTCTTTTGTTTGGGAACGAAATGTGTTCTATCCTTTATCTTCTCACGGGCCGAGGCTGGGGAACAGCGAGCGATATTGAGGTGAAATATGTGTTTTGCGTCTGGCGACTTTCCTGAAGCCTCCCATCATTCTGAAGGCGCTTCCGCTGCCTCTCTGGGGCCCCTCCCCCACCCCCCTGCCCCCGCCGGTCCTCCGATTTCCGCTCCACGTCTCTCCACATTGTGTTCGGTTTCCACCGGCCCGCGGAGCAGTAATGGCAAAAGCAGGCATCCTCGCTGGGTTCCTGTGCCGGCCTGGAATGCGGCGGGGCCCACCGCACAGGCTCAAGAGGAAGCGCCTGTTTACCCTTCTCTCCGGTTTCTGGGAGTTCTGTTTGGTTTTGTTCTCAGAGATCAGAGTTGACACTCAGCAAATGCCCTTTCCTGGTGGCTCGCAATGGAGAGCCCTTGAAGGTGCACCGGGAGGTGAAAGGAAAAATAGGAAGAGGCCTCTCCACGCTTCGCCCCCTGCACCCCTCGGCCTAAGAAACAAGACGTGCCGAGCCCCGTTCTGCTGGGGGCGCCCCCACCCCGCCCCTGCCGGAGGGGACCGTCCATCTGAAATGCGTGCTCCTCACGTCCAGACCCATGTAGTTCTTGGTCTCATTGAAAAGACGTGTGGCAGCAGCATCGCCCTCTGTTCCCCTGCCCAGCTCACGCACCACACCCAAAGCCACGTTGTCCGCAGCTTGGCAGCGGCCACGGGTAGCTGTGGGTCCCTGGTTTTAACTATGTGGACCCCGTGCAGGGACGTGGCCAGATTATCTCGATGCCGGGCGGGGGAGCCACCGGGCCCCGGCCCGTTGTCTTGAAGAGTGTCCCTCTTCCAGAGACAAGCCTGGTAGCTTCTTCCTGGTTGGACGGAGGTTGAACTTTTGGACCAAGTGTGGCTTGGGTGACGGGGTTCCTGTGTGTGGCTTGGCGCCAGGGCGGGGACACCTGTTTGTGTCACCGCTGTGATGCTAGGACAGGTCACCTGACTCGAGTGCCGCCCGCCCGGTCCCCACTACCTTCCTAAGTAAGTGCTCTCCTGGGTGCGAGCCACAGCCGGAGCCAGAATCTCAGCCTGCCGTCCGTCCGTCCCTGGCCACCACACCAGCGCTGCTGTGCAGGGAGCCCCCCACGTCCTGTCTGCACCCACACTCACCAGCAGGCCTGCCCCAAGGACAGTCTCTTTCCTTCCCCCAACACCCATGTGTCCCATGGCCTGCCATCTCCCACTGCGCTCACCGGGCGGCCCCTGCTCACCGCCATGCTTGGGGGCTCTCTGCCGGGCCGTCTGCCCTGGGCACTGGCCCTCCCTCGGAGCCGCATTAGACGCCCCCTCCCACCACGTGGCGCACATCTTCACTCGGGGTGTCTTTGACACAGAGAAGTCCGTCTCTTCCTAATCGTGTCTGTGTTGAGTGTATCAATCTCCTGTTTTATGATTTGTGGGTCTCATGCCTTGGCAAGAACTGCCCCTGGTAACAGAGCCTTCTGGTACTCTCCTGTGGTCTTCTTCCTAAACGTTGGACATTTCCTCTTCAGGTACAGATCCTGAAGTGACCGGGCATTGATCTGGGTGGATGATGGGAAGGAGGGCGGCATCTCGTGTTCATTCCTGGCCCTCGGCAGACACCGTAGCCCCATTCTCATCACGGCGCCTTCCCTTCCCCGTGTCCCCCTGGGGACCAACGTCCCAGCGCCCAGAGGGCCCAGGGAAGGTTCCTTTTTCCCTACTGCTCTGTGTTTAGTTTCCTTTTTCTCGTCCTACGGCTCTGGCTGGGACACCTGGGTGGCAAGGAGCGGAGTCTGCCACCCTGAAATGTGCCTTTGCAGGGACAGTGATGGTTTCGACAGGCTGGTCAGTGTTGAGAGCGGCAGTGGCGGGAGAGCAGCGAGTACGCCCGGGAGGGGAATCTCCACCTGGGAGGGATCTCCCTCGGCTGGGGGTCGGGGGGCCGGGGGCCAGGATGGGCAGGGCGCCTCAATCCACCACAGCAGCTGTCCTCAGGGGAAGTCACAAACACACACCCGTGCACCCCTGTTTCCTGGTCGCCCCAGAACTGGCTGCCCACCCCTGCGCCCTCTTTTGTCTGTGGCTGCAGCTGGCGGCGTTGGAGGGGTTGGCCTCTGCCGTGTTGGCCAGCTGCCCCCAGCCCCCTGTCCTGCCCGCATGTACAGGAGGTGCCGAGTGAACACACGTCCACTCCTGTTTCTCCTGCACACCGGTCTCCTGGGACCTTCACTGGGTCGGAGCAGCGGGGGGAACCTGGGCGGCCGGAAGGATATTTTTCCTCCCGACAGCGGCCGTAAAGTGGGGGTCGGGAAGCCGACGTCCTCGCCTTACTGTTGACTTTGAAGGGAGGCTTCTAACATGTCACTGTATGTTTACGGCAGGTTTGGGGAAGCTGCCTTCCTGAGGTTGAGGAAGTTGGCTGGGAATTTATTTGCTGTGCTCTTTTTCACCTAGTCGTCCCCCCCTCCGCCCCCCGCCTGACGACACCCCCACCAGCCCTTAAGCCGACTCTTAGATGGAATGTCACCTGAGCCCGTTTGCTAATAAAAAGCCATCTTTGCGTTCGAGAGGCACCCCCTCGCTCAGGACGGGATTCAAAAAAAAGCCGTTGGTGTGTTTCGGCGGGAGGTGTCTAACTGCTGGTTCAGCATCTTTCAAATGAAATCAGTCTGCTCCGGTTTTCTACTTGACTTCGAGGCAAGGCAGTAAGTCACAGCTGCCCTGGAAGCTGGCCACGGCTTCTCGTTTCCAAGCCAATGGTCATGGAGTCGCCGAGCACCCCTGACCAGTCGTTCTGTCCGTCCCTGCGGAATCTCAGACGCCCCCCCCCCTCACCCTCACCTTCTGGTCTTCTCTTTCCCGTTCGCTGCCCCGTATCAGCTCTTTTTCAGAGCCCGTTTTTAACCTTATCTTGCCCATTAATTTTGCTTTTTTGTTATGTTTTGTCATCTTTCCATCATGATTTACGTGCTGCTCTGTCTCTTTATGTGACACTGTCGGCTCATTTCCTCATGTCGTGCATCAGATGTTGCACTCACTAAAGTCTGGGGCCCTTCCCCCCCCGCACCTCCCCCCCCCACTATTTGCCCCTGAGAGCAGAGCGCCCGGGCCCCACGCTCTCCCCGCTCAGCCTGTGTGGCTACCGCGAGTTCTGTGTGGTGACCTCGGGTTCATTACCCTCCCTAATTTCCGCTCCGATTCCATCTCTGACCCAGGAACTCCTGAGCCCGCATCCATCCCTGCATCTCTGGACATCTGCTAATCAGCGAACTTCCTCCAGTCCTGACGTGGCTGCAGAGGGGCGACCGCCACTGGGACCTTCCCATGAGAGCTTCCAAGTCCCCGTCACCCCCCGTGCCATGCCGAGGCCGGGCGCGGTCAGGCCCTCGCTGCTCGTGACCCTCCTGACCTCGCAGTGACTGTGAGGCGGCTTTAAAGTGCCCCACTCCTGTGCCTTCTCCCTGTGGTTCTGCCATTCGCCATTAAACTGACATTATTCTGAACCCCCACAGCCCCCTGGCGAGCGGACACACGCCCGTGGGTGCTGACTGGTCCGCAGGGCAGTGTCCGCCTCCTGCCCATGCTGTGCTGCTCAGGCACCTTGCCTTCATGGGACGGTGCCCGTGGCCCAGTGGTGACACAGGGTCCACGGGTGAGGTCATTCACTGTAGCACACTCTGTGTCTCTGTGTCCCCGCAGCCAAGCGTGCTGGTCACTTACTGTGCGTGCACCTGCTGCTGCGGTCCGGTGTGTGGGCAGAGGGTGCGTGTGTGCTGTGGGTAGTGAGTGTTCAGGGGGTCCACACACCAGGTGCAGGGTTTGGAGGGGCCCTGTGCGACTGTTGGGGTGCTCATGTGTGCGCAGGGGCTCTCTGGAGCCCGCTGTGGCTGGGGGGTCGCCGCCCCGCTCCCCACGCCCCCCCTCTGCAGAGCCTTCCTGGGGGGGCCACTCGGGCTTGGGGCACTTCCTCTGTGAGTACCTGGCTGTGCTTCCTGATCCAGTTCCCCTGATTTATATTTTCCATAATTCCGCTGGGTCAGGGTGTTTGCATTTATGACAGGGTGCACTGTGTGTTCTTACAGCACAGAAAGAGCGGTCTGTCTGCCTGGCGCTCACTCCAAAACGTGCTTCCCGCCACTTTCCTCCGGAGGGAGGGTGGGGCCTCCAAGAGCCTCGGGCTGCACCCCCTCCGGGTCCTGGCTCCCTCTGCCAACCCCCCCATTTCTGGAGGACGTTTGTAAAGTCTCCCAGTGTGTGCCGGGCCCCCCCTCCTAGAACCCCTTCAGTGGCAGAGCCCTCCGGCCCCACACCAGCCTCAGAGCTGACCCAGGGGCCCAGGGGCTTCCCATGGGGGCTGAGGAGCCTGGTTGAGGGTGTGAGGGCTTGCAGGGCAGGAGCTGAAGGGAGTCCTCAGGATGGAAGCCACTGACAGAGCCAGGTGGGCATCCCCAGCCTGGCACCCGCAGCAGAGCAGGACCGCAGCCCCGTGGTCTCCTGGGCTGAACCCCAAAGAGAGCCCCTGTGTCCCCTGGGCCCGCAGGGCTTCTGCCCCCTCCTCGCCACCCCCCAGCACAACCACCCCACCATGAACCAGCACACACCTGGTGGAGGGGAGTCTGACAGCTTTATTCGCAGACCCCGTGGTGGGGCGGAGAAGGCAGAGACATGGGGGCGCCCGGGAGTGGGCCCTCTGCCCCCAGACCTGGGGGCCAGCGGCCAGCACGTGGGTGGCACCGGTGCTGGTCTCTGCCTCGGGGGCCCCTCTGGCTGCTCTACTTCCAGCGCCCGCCGACCTTGCCCTTGGCCGTGGCCCCGGCCTTCTTGCTGCTGCAAACGGGAAGCAAGTTGGTCCTGAGCGTCAGGGTGTCTGGGATCCTGGTGGAGCCCCCTCCTCGCCCCTGGCAGACCCCCGGCCTCACAGCCCTGCCAGCCCAGGCTGCTCTCAGGGCGAGGGGCCCAGTCTGGGCCCCCAGGTCCCCGGCGCACATTCCTGGCTCCATCCGAGCAGCAGCGACTCACCTGTACCTGGCCCGGCCGGGCCTGGGCGGCCGTGTGCTGAGGCAGTTAGTGTGATTAGGAGAGGGGCTGGCACAGCACGCGGGGGACGCCCTGCCCCCTCGCCCTTGCTGCCTGAGGGGCCCCACTTAGAGCCAACCCCAAGCCCGCCCAGGTCCCTGCGACCTTGCCCTGGGACGAATGTGCCCCCTGGGTCACAGGCTCCTGGCTCAGTGGCCATTCAGATCCTCTGTTCTGGTCAACAGCCCTGTCCCTGGGACTTGGGGCCTGGGAGGCCTCTGTCTGTCTCCCGAGTTTTGGTCACTTGGCCACCGGTTAGAGCTGGACCTGAGGTCAGGAGGTCACCAGCCCTGGGGTGGGGGTCCTAAGGAGCCTGCCCCTTCTGTCTGAGGCCCACTGCCTGCCAGCGAGCCAGGGCGAGCCGGGCACGAGGCCCGGGGCTCGTAAACCCAGAGGCCGCCTTTCTGGAGAGCGGGCCGGGAAGACCTTGTGGTGCCCATGGCTGGCTTCAGGAGAAGACCCAGCGCTGCTGGCTGTGCCCCTGTCCTGTGTCCTGCGGGAGCCAGCCCGAGGGCTCTTATATGCGTTCACCCGTGCACACACGCATGCACATACTCGCATGCACAGGCACACCCTGCCGCATGGCCCGCTCCTGGGGTCCTGCCCCTGCCCCTGCCCCTGCCCCACACAGCAGAGCTCAGGAGGACGGCCCATCCCAGGGAGGCAGAGAAAAGTCTTGAACTTCGCAACTCCAAGCCATGCTGGGGCCACTGCACAACCTGGAGTGGGATGACACAGGGGCCGGGCTTGGAGACAAAGCCCTGGAGAGGTGGCCGGGGGCCCAGAGTGGGCACCAGCATCCCTGGGAGCTGATCTTACAGACAGAAGTTCACCGTCCCGAGGAAGCAGGCTCACAGAGGGGCTGGGGCCAGACAAGGCCCAGGCCCACTCTTTCCCTGTCCCAGGTCACCTTTGAAGTGACACAATGCTCAGATGCCCAGGCTGCCTTTGCCAGGTTGCCTGTGCCAGGCCTCCTGGCTCAGCCCCCAGGCCTCCTGCTTGGGCTCCCCCCACGCGCCGTCCTCCGGGCTCTGGGGCAGCATCCAGATGGGCGGGGGTCTAGGACCACGGGCCCCACGTGCCGCCTCGAGTGGCCGGCGGGTTAGTCCTGTTACTGCTCTGCCGGGGACCGGCTGCCGCCCGGATGGGCTAAAACCGCGAGCCCCGGGTGAGGCAGGGCCACATGCCCGGCGCAGAGCGAGGAGCGGGCAGACTACTCACTGCTTCTGGGCCTGGTCGATGCGGCTCCTGAGGTTGGTGATCTGTGAACAACACGGAGGACCGGACGACTTACCGTGCATGTCCCGGCCAGGCCGGGTGCGGGCCGCACACGCTTCCTCACCACAGCAGGCACGGCGCCACGAGGGGCCCCTCGCACCCTTACAGTGTCCTGACTCCTCTGGCTGGAAGACTCCGTCCCTCGGCCCTCAGGCCATCCCTCTGACTTACTGTCGGTGGCACAGAGACCTGGGCGGTGGCACAGAGAACTGGGCCGTGACACAGAGAACTGGGCCGTGACACACAGCAGCTCCGTAGCTGGCCACTTACCTTCCAGTCGAGGATGTGGGCAGAGGGCACAGGCAGAGGGGAAGCTCTCAAAGGGAGCGAGCCCCTGACTCTGGGGGCCGCTGAGCTCAGAGCCACCCTGCTGCTCCCTGACCCCACTGCTCCCTCCTGCCGACCACCCGGAGGGGGCCCAGGGGACAACAAGGTCCCTCCCCACCTGCCAACAAGGAAGGCAGGTGAGCCTCAGGTGGGAACCTCCGGGTTGCAGGCAGCAGGGAGGAGGCCCCTGTCACCTCCCTGCTCACTGCCGCCACGTCCTCTATGACTCGGGGCTTTGCCATGCGAGAGGCGCGTCGTGCACCGCACACCACGAGCCCGGGCCAGCACGGGCCCGGCTACTCACAACTTGGCCAGCATCTCCACTCTGGCCCGGGCAGTCATGATCTGGAAAGACCAAGGTGGTTACAGGGCTGGAGGTGGGGCAGAGGCCTGGGCCCTGCCGTGCCCTGGGCTTGCCTGGCCAGGATCCCCGTGGCTCTTCCAGCCCAGGACCCTCGTGGGCCATGCGCGGATGAGTCAGGAAGAAGAGGGCTGGTCTGGCTTCATGAATGTGAAGCCCCTTCCCACAGGCCAGTCCTACCCGGGAGCACCAAGAGAGGACCACACTGTCCCTGTGCCCGAACCTGCTGGCTGGGGGAGGCATGGGCCCCTGAGGGTGGCCTGGGAGAGGTCTCGTGACCTTCCTTCTGTGAGAGGGGAGGAAACTGAGACACAGAGGGACAGATGACATGCCCAAGGGCACGACTCCTGAGAAGAAGCCAGGATTCACCCGGCTGTTGGTTCAGGTTCCCCAATACCCTCTTGTCAGTGGCAGAGATGGCCGTGCGGACTGCCCCTGCTATGGTCCCTGAGAGCGTAGGGGACCAGCCCCAGGCCTGGGAGGTGAAACTGGAGGTGTCCGGGTTTACCAGGACACACTAGTCACTGGGACAAGTGGCCTCCCCAGGGCCCATGCGAGGAGAGCTGGTGTGAGCCCTGGGCTGCTGATCTCACTGGTAAGCCCCTCTTGGGCGACTCCAGGCAGCCCCCCTCCAGAGGGGCGCTGTCCCAGCTTCCAGTCCCAGCTGCGGCGTGGGGCGCAGGGCACCCTGCTGGCTCTGAGCTGAGGAGGGGCTCAGGCCAGGTCCCCAGGGGGTCTGAGGAAGCACGTGTCTTGGGGTCAGTGTAGCCAGGACTTGGGTTTGCAGAGGAGCCTTTGAAGGGGGGATGCCCCAGAGCCAGGGGAGCCTAGTGCCACCCTGGGGTGGGCTGGTGACAGGGGACTCCGTACAAGCCCCAGGCGACTCAGAAACTGGACCCGAGTCCTCTGCCTGCTGCTCCCCTCGGAGCAGGGGCCGCTGGCTCAAGGCTTGGAGGCCGGCCTGGAGGAGCAGGGGTCGGCGCAGGGGCCAGGCCCGTGGGGACGTGGGTCGCAGCTGGCCTCACCAGTACCAAGGTGCCGGTACTCACGTCATACTTCTGGCGCTTCAGCTTCTCACCAAACTCATACTTGTCGGTCTCCAGTTGGTACAGGGTTTCCCAAAGCTCCTTGGCCTTTTCCCTGGGAGGTGGCAATGGTCAGACTCAGACAGAGAAGCCCTGGAAGCCCGGGCCCTGGCCCCCACTGTCCTCGTCCGGCCACCCCTGAGCACCGGTACCCAGCGACCTCACAAAGACCCCGCGGCCAAGGGACCCAGGCCAGGCCCCGCCTCACCTCAGCTTGTCCTCGCTGAGGTGGTCAATGTTGAGGGGCTTGCGCCTCTCGGCCAGGACCTTCTTCTTCATCTCCCGGGCTGTCTGCTTCTTGCCCCTCTTCTGATCAGCCTGAGGGGGTCCAGTCAAGAGACTTGGCCTCAGGAGGGGGCACTGCATGGCCCAGCCCCAACGGTGGGGGAGCGGGGACACAGGCAGAGGACTGGAGACACAGGTGGGGGAGCGGGGACGCAGGTGGGGGCCGGGCTGGCGGGCCCTGGGCACCCTCGCTCACCTTGGCCAGGTAGCTGCTGTAGGTGGCACCCATGGAGGACAGGGCCTTCTTCTTCTTGAGGTCATCCTCGGCTCTCCTCTTGGCGTCCTCTTCCTCCCTCCGGGCCTTCTCCTCCTGCAGAGACCCCCGCCCCGCCCCCGGCCCCGCGGGCCCCTGTCAGCATCTGCCACGCTGGGGCAGGGAGGGCCAGGGCTCCCGCGTGTCCACGGCCCAGGCGGGCAGAGCGCAGCCTCACCGCCAGCCGGTTCTGGCGCTCCCTCTCCTTCTCGGCTCGGATCCGCTGCTGTTCGGCCCTCTCTGCTCGGCGCTTCTCCTGCAGCCCGAGGAGCGGGTTGGGGCCAGTCAGTGCAGCCTGTCCGACCCCGGCCCCCCCTAAAGTGACGCCTCCCTGACCCCTGGGCCCCACGCACGATCCTCTCCTTCAGTGCGATCAGCTCTTCCTCTTCCTTCTTCCGCGCCTCGAAGTGGCTGTCGATGAGGGCCTGCAGCTCCATGAGGTCCTTGTTCTGGCGCTTCTTCTGGATGTCCTGTGGGCGAGAGCACCGTCGGCCCCGCCCTCCTCGCCCCTCGTCCTGCCTGGACCCCTGGGCCCTGGCTCCTTAGCCGCCATGAAAGCTGCTTACGACGGCCAGGGACCCCTGAGCCACCGGGTCAGAGCAGTGCCCCCCACCCCGAGGGTGAGTCATCAGGACCCTGGGATGGACTAGCTCCGACTAGGTCCTGTCGCTGTCCTCACAGATGTCCTGCATGAGCCAGGCAGAGAGGAAACTGGTGAGCAAGGGAATGTGTTGGAGAGACCTATGAGTAGGTGGATGGATGGGTGGGTGGGTACATGAGTGGGTAGAGGGATACGTGGATGGATGGGTGGATGGATGAGTGATGAATGGACGGGTGGATGGTGGATGGTGAACGGATGGGTGGGTGCAGGGCTTGACGACTTGGTGGCGGATGGATGATGGGTGCAAGGGGGGAGGGGGGAGCAGGGAAGGGAGATGACCTGACGGGAGAAGTGTCCTCTGGCCCAGGAATGCATTAAAGCAGAGTGGCCTGGGGTCAGGGAGCCCCAGCTCTGGACGCTGGAGAGACGACCTTCTCAGGCCTGGCGCCTGGGGTCGGGAACGGAGACACGGGGGCCCGAGTTTCGAGAACTTACATCGAAGTCTACTTTCTCCCCTTCCGGGATCTTAGGAGCCGTGAGTCTGAAGGAGAGAGAAAGGCTCATGAGGGGAGAGGGGTGGGGGCCCCTCCAGGAGAGCTGGCCTGGCCCCAGGCTGGCCCTCCCAGCCTCATGCCCTGGTACTGGCTGAGGGCACATTGCCTGCCCTCCGTTCTTATCAGATCCATAACCCACTGTCCCCAGGGGGGCTTGACCCCCTCGAAGAGTTTCCACCTCTTCGTGTCCTTCTGTTTTGCCAACCTCTGGACACCCCTGGGTGTCCAGGAAGGGGCACCCTCGGTGTCTTCCTCAAACAAATAAACAAAACGCCGCGGGCGTCAGGCAGGAGGCCTGGCCTCCGTGGCCGGGGGTGGCCCTCTTGACCCTTGGCATTTCTGGGGCCCCACTTCAATCTTCCCTTCTGGGGACCCAGAGGAAGGGGGCTGGGTGGCAAGCGGTCCGTTGGAAGAAGAAATGAACCCCCACCCCCCCCTGCTCTGGCGGCTGTGAGGCCTGCGGCGCCCCCTCCCCCGCCCCCAATGCATTCCAGATGGAGCGAAGAGTTAAAACGACAACAGTGATTTTTTAAAACAAGCCGTAGAGGAAAGTGGGAACTGAGTCTCAATCAAACTGCTTGGACGGGGAGAGGGTTTTCTGAGCTCAGAAGGGCCCGCCGCGGGAGTGATGGCCACATGAGTGCACGCAAATGAGAAACGTATGTATGTGGAAGGAGGCAGAGACTGGAAGGCCGGGGGGAGAAGCCCAGCCCGGGCTAGAAAAATATTTTCAGCAAATACAGAGAAGACTTACATCCTTATGCAAACGGATGATTAAGAAAACAGAGCTGCCTGCCTGAGATAAATGGGCAGAGGCCATAAGCCACGGCTGCTCAAAAGAGAAAGAGAGCCGGTTCATAGCCAAGGGGGTGGGGGGCGCGGCGGGGGGAGGCCCGCCTGCAGCCCTCGCAGGAATGCAAGGCAAACAGCCCCGAGAGGCCCCTTCCCATCCATCAGCGCGGCTCCCCGGGCGCGGGGCGGTGTGGGGCGCAGACCCGCTCACGACCACGGAGGAGCCGTGCTGGCAGGCCTCGCGCGGAAAGCCATTTGGCAGGGGACTCCAGAGCCTTCAGAGCACTCACACTCTTTGACCCATTAATTCCAGTTCTGGGAACGCAGCCTAGGGAAATAACCAGAAAGACAGAAAATGCTTTCCACCCGGCGTTATTTATGATAGTAAAATACTGGTGGAAGCCAGCACGCCCCGCGCCGGGGCGACGGTTAGGAAAATTATGGTCTGTCCAATTGATGGAATATTATGTGGCCATTCAAAATATTTAAGAAGACTATGTAAAAACATGGAAAAATACTTATGAATGGTGCTACATTTTTAAAAAGCAGAATTCAAGGTTGTATAGACAGTCCAGGGCTTGAAAAACAGCTCGGACTTTAAATCTTTTTTCCGAGCCCGATGCATGGGAAGGGCAGGCAGAAGTGAGCCTTTTCATTTCTTCCTCCTCTTTCCCGCAGTCTGGCTGCCTGGGCAGGAGTTATAGATGGTTTTTTTTTTTCCAGGGGACTTTTATGTATTTTCCAAATTTCCTTTAATGAGGTGTTTTATTTTCATAAATGAGAACACAAACATTTTTTTCAGAAGGAGAAAATATCTTGTGATCCGGCAGCTTTCCTTGAAATTGCTGACAAATAAGGTGGTGGGGACGGGAATGTGCTGGCCCCCCTCCCCCGCCTGGAGACCCCGGGCCGCCCGGGGGGAGCCCGCGGGCACGTGCGCCTCCGAAATTCCACCCCGTGCAGAGCACATGCGGGCACGGATGTGCGGGGCCTTGGGGCCCAGCCCTGGACCCTGAGCTGGGGACTTCTGCGCTTATCTCAGCCGGGGGAGTCAGAACTCGGGGATCAAAACAACGTCCCTGAAATCTCCCAACTGTGACCCTCACCCCCCACCCCAGCCGGGCTGCCCGCTCCAACCCGCAGGGCTGGGGTGGGGGGGTGGGGGGGCCCAGGGCCTGGGTCTGGTCGAGCTGTCGCTCTGGGGTGGGATTCGGGGGCCGGAACATCCCGCCAGCCACCCCACTTCTGGGTCTCTTTCCCATCTCAGGCCCTGGGAGACCCCACAACACAGGGTGGGCGTGAGGGGGTCCAGAGAGGACACATGGAAGGCCGTGGGGCCTCTCTCTCTCTCCCCCTGTCCAGCCCCAGGTCGCTCTTCCTGCTTTGGCCCGCAGCCTTTTCCTGCAGGGAGCTCCCCTGGCCTGCACTGGGTGACCCCGGGCAGAGCCACACCTAACTGGACCTCCAGAATCCGTCCCTCTGTTCCTAGAGTGCCCAGGTGGGGTCCGGTCCTCGCCCGCAGGGGTTGGCACCGGCTGCCCCCGGTAACCCCATCTCACAGAATGCCTTCAGCAGGCGCCTAGGGTTGTAGGGTTGTGAGCTCCAAACCGCGGAGCGAAGCGGTGGCCACTCTGCCCCTGGGCTTTGGGTGGCACGACTCCTCCCCCACGGAGCCCCAGTACAGGGTCTTCCTCTGGGGCGCCCGGCTCCCAGCCCTGCGGGGTGTCGGTTTCCTCCGTGACCTCAGTCCCCATCCAGCCGCGCCCTCGACGTGGTCCCCACACGCACCAGGCCCCCCGGCCCTGACGACGCCCCGAGCCCAGCCCTGCCCAGACCCTGCACTCACTTGGGTCTCGGCTTCTCCTCTGGTCACCACAGAGCCGGTCAGCAGGGGAGAGAGGAGAGAGAGGCCATGTGAGACGGGGGCCCACCCTTCCCCACAGGCCCCGGGCCGCCCCACTGTGAGCTGGCTGAGCTCCGGCCTACAGGGCCTCCTGCTCTCCAGCTGAGCCCACCACCCAGCCAACCGACCCACCACAGCAAGAGGGTGTTGTCTGCACTCGGGGCCTGCAGGGTCCCAGGAGGAGAGCTCAGGGTTGAGGGGGGTGGGGACCAGGACAGGAGGAGGAAGAAGGGACACACGAAGATGAGACGGACTTGGGTGGGAGGGCGGTGGGGAGCAGGGCAGACCGGAGAGCTGCAGGAGGACGGGGACGGGAGGTGGGGAGGGGCAGAGAGCACCCGCGGCCCCAGCTCTGGGTCTGCTGGCCCATCCCCCGGACCAGCCCCTGGGCCTGGCGGACGCTCGGAGGGGACAGCGCCTGTGAAGCCCCACAGTGGACCCCATGACGATGGCCATGCCAAGCAGCCCCCGCTGTCCCTCGGCTGCAGGGAGCAGAGGGCCGGGGCGACAGAGAGCGGGCGGCGGCCCTTACCTTCCTCGTCCTCCCTCTCCTCATCTGCGGTGTCCCCTGAGCACAAGCACACGAGCGAGAGAAAAGCCAGCCAGACCGGCTGCGGGCAGCGTCGGCAGGAGCGGGACACGGGCAGGACGCGGGGGACAGGCACCCGGACCCCTGCCCCCTGGGTGGGTGGACCTGGACCTCATCTTTGCCTTCAGCTGGGGCCCAGAGGAGTGCTTTCTGGGGAAGGGGCTCAGGAAGTGGGTGTGGCTGGGGGGCCCCGGGGTGCAGAGGGAGGAGGACCCTCGGTGGCCTGTGGGGGCCGGCTGGTGGCTTCTTGGAGCCTTCCCTCTGGGGCAGGTGGGGCCCACCCTGGAAAGCCGAGACCCTCCCCAGCATCGCAGCCCTGGGGCCAGAGGCGGGCGGTCCTGGGGGCCTGACTTCTGGGTTTCGTGGGTCGAAACCCAGCAGGTCTCGGGCAATCAGGTTGAGAGAGCCTGTCGGTGCCTGGGGCCTGTGGAAATGTTATCGGTCCCTGCTGAGGGTCCCATGGGCCTAGGCCCGCTCGTCCCTGCCAGCTGGGGCTGCAGCACCTGGCGCCTGGCCCTCTGGCCCTGCTGGGGGGCCCTTCGCTGGCGCTGATGGGATAGAGGTGTCCAGCTGAGAAACCCTCTTTGACCACCGGGCTCCTTTCTCTGCCCTTGGCCACGGCCAGCAGGCCCCCTGGGGGGTGGGATGGTGTGGGGGGACCAGCCTCGCTGCCCCAGCCTGTGTGCACCCAGCTCGTGGACCACTTGGGTGGCTCAGCACCCAGCAAACAGCCCCTCATGGGCAGGCCTGACGTCGCCTGCAGTCAGCACCCTGGGCCAGGGCTGTGAGTGGGAATCTGAGGGTGCAGTGGGTGCCCAGGAGAAGAAAGCTGGTCAAGGGGCAGGCGGGGGGCTCGTGAGGGACAGTTCTCTGTGGGGGCCGGGCTGGGCTGGGACCTGGGAATCTGGGCGGTCACGGGGGCAGGCCGAGAGCTAGAGGGAGAGCGACCATGCGGCAAAGCGCCCCCAGCAGCGGGCAGCAGCATCCTGGCACCCCTGGCTCCTGTCTGTCTGTCTATCTGCCTCAGAGCTCGTCAGGTAGCCTGGTGACCTGGCAGCTCCTACAGGCCTGTCCCCTGGACACCTCTGCCACCACCCAATGTCCCTTTGTCTCAAAGCTGGTGGTTTCTCTGAGCCCAGGAAAGGGAGGACAGTTTTGGGGTCGGGCGTGGGGCTCAGGCCCAGCCGGGAGACCCCTGAAGCCCCGCTGAGGAGCCATGTGCGTGGAGGGAACTTAGAACAAGGCGCACACAGGCCCCTGACCTTGACCTGCAGCTCCCTCCCCACAGTGGGGGCACGGCCCTCACTCCCAGGCCTGTCTGGCTTTGACCCCGGTGATGGGTGGGTCGCCTGCTCTTTTGCACGCAAGGCCCCTGGTTGGTCTGGTACTGCCTTCCCCACCGTGGGCCTCAGCCCGACTTTCTGCTTCGCCTCACCGCCACCCCCACCCCCCCCACTTCCCCTCTCCAGTCTGCTCTCCCAGGCAGGGCGTAGGCCGGCTCAGCCTGTCCTCTGCTCCTCTCCACTCCACCCTAAGTGGGCCCCTGCACCAGCCTCCCAAGGCCAGCACCCCTCTTGGGCCTTCCCGACTTCCCAACTTCCTGCCAGGGGGCTTGCACCCCATCAGCCAGCCCTGCCTGAGCCAGCACTCCAGGCCTGACCTGTCCCCACTTTGTCTCAGCCCAGAGTCACACAGGCAGGCAGGGGTGGGGGGCAGGGACGGCCGAGCATGGCGGGAGCGAGGCTCCAGCCTTGGGACAGGGCGCCGTACCTTCTTGGACCTCCTCTGCGGCAGCCGCGCATGTGGGGAGAGAGGGAGAAAGGGAGCTGTGATCTGGTGGCAAGGACGGGTTTGGGGGGGCAGTGCCAGGCAGAGGCAGGTTGGCGCCCCACCGTGTGTGGGTCACATGCCTCTCTTCCTTCCGGGCCAGGCTCCTGCTCCACCCGCACATGGTCACGTGTGCACACATGCCACACAGGACTGAAGTCACGGCACATACCTGGTTCATGAGCTTGGTGGGCTAAGGAGGGCACGGAGTGTGAGGCAAGAGCGCGGGTCAGAGGTCAGAGGAGGAAGGGTCCGAGGTTAATGGGCACAGCCGGTCACCACGAGGGAGGGTCAGGGGCCAGGCCGAGGGGAGCATGCGGGAGGTGAGCAGGACACGGTCAGTGTCGGCCCCGGGGGCTGTTGTGCCCCAGTGCCGTCCCTGCCTCACACACGGGGAAACCGAGGCTGTGGGGTTCAGTTTGGGGCCCTGGATCTAGCTGTTGTTGTGACACCAGGGCTCGGGGCATGGGGACGTCGGGGTTCCGCCTGCCCTGTGGCCCCAGAAGGACGTCTGAGCCAGGGCCCGGCTGCGGGCGGCACCAGGACCTCCCCCTGGGACCAGGCTGCAGGGCTACCCCTCTGTCACCCTCTGGGGCCCTGACCCAGCCGAGGGGTCAGAGGTCGCAGGGGCTCTCAGTGACACCCTTGGGGCGGAGGACTCTTTTCGGGGATCCAGACACCAAGCCTTATCTCACGTCTGGCCCAGCAGCCCCTCAGGGACCCACCCAGAGCCCTCAGAGTGCCCCCAATCTGGTCAAGCCGTGGTTAGTGGGTTACATTGGGGCCACATGTGAGAGCCCCTTGGCTGGCTGGTGCCTCACTGAGTCCCGTTCCTCACCCCCCACCCACACATGGGCTCCAGCCAGGCCCTGGGCCCCACATGGGGACCAGAAGTCCTGTGCATTCATACCTTCCTCATGGACTTCTGCAGGCAGTGGGGCGCCGGGTGCGGGGGGGGGGGCGGGGCAAGAGGAGAGAGGACAGGGTTAGGCCAGGAGCACACTGCACATCCTTGGGGGTGTCAGTGGGGCAGATGGGCTGGAGGGCAGGCGTGGCCATGCCCCTGAACCTGCTCACTTACCTTCCTCCTGGGCCTCCTCTGAGCCGGGGCAGCAGGGGCGGGAGGGAAAGAGGAACAAGGGCAGTCATTAGTGGGGTGAGCGGGGGAAGCCGGGAAAGGGGGCCGGCATGAATGGGGAGTGTGGCTGCTGGACTCAGGGGCTCGGGGACTGGGGCCTCAACACTGCCTCTGCAGAGCCATCTCCCCTGGGCCTTGCCTGGGGCCTGCAGCCAGCGCTGGCACTGAGGCCTGGCTGACTTCCACTCTGCGGGCACGAGATGTGGGGACAGGGGGCAAATCCTCTCCTTGTAAGAGGACGCGGGCCCCAGGAGAAAGTCAGCAAGGGCCAGGCGGCCTCCGGGTCTGCCCGAAGGTGCCAGAAGTCCTGAGAGTGTCTTGGAGGAACCCTGTGCAGGGGGCCCAGCCCACCGGCCACATGGCCACACCGCCTTCCCCGGGGCAGGCACAGCCCCCCAGGACCGTGTTCCCACTCAAAGTCTTCCCGCCTTTGTGGCAGAAAAAAGGAATGTTTTGCTCATGTTGTTAGGGGAGCCAAGTGTTCTCAAAATATTTTCAAAGCACAGCACCCAGAAGGCCTCCCAGAGAGCCCTGCCGGGTGAGGGTGCGTGAAAGGGGCTCCGGAGGGCCCCCCGCCCAAGCCTGAGAACTGCCTCTCCGCACGGTTCCCAGGTGCGCCTGCCCGGGCACGGCTGGGAGGTTCCCACGGGCGCCAGGCGGGCACGAGGGCGGGGCTGGCCAGGGGTGACACGGGGCGCGGGGAAGGGGGTGCAGAGAGACAGGCGGGGCCCGCCCCACCGGGCCCCCCACGTTAATGAGGGTGAAAGTGTTAATGACCAAATCCTAGCTAAGTGCGCACGGCACGGCCGCGATGGGGATGAAGGGTTAATGAATGATTAATGAGCGTTTGTCTATTAATCGGTTAAGGAGATGGGAAGTTGGCTGTGACGGCAAATGGGAATTAATGGTGAGGAAGGTGGACGGTTAATTGTCGAGCTCCGGGAGGCCCCAAGGGGCCTGAGGCCGGGCGGATGGAACTGGGCAAGAGAGGTCAAGTTCAGGGGGAGGTCGGGTGGGGGGCTCCGGGGCTGCACACTCACCTTCCTCTTCGCACTGCTCTGCTCGGGAAAGAAGAAAGGGCGGGCGTGCGTTAGCAGGGCCACCCCCAGGCCGGCCTGCAAGGCAGTGGGCCCAAAGGAGGCCGCCGGCGCCAGAGGAAGGGGCCACAACACTGGCTTTTGGGGGGTGTCTGAGACCCCAGGAGCCTCTGCCCTATGTGTGTGTGGGGGGTGGGGGGGGCATGTGGCAGACAGTGGCCAGGGTGCCCGGAGCTCCCTGGGGCCAGGCCACCCCTAAGAACCCACAGTGCAGGCTGGGGACTCGCAGGGCAGGGTATGATGTGACCTTCAGGAATGAGGAGGCCTCAGGCACAGTGGCGGGCGCAGGGGGCTCATTTTCAGAGAGGGGTCGCACTAGTGCCCGCCAAGAGGGGCAAAGCTGGGGCTCCCGGCCAGGGGTCCCGGAAGAGAGCTGTGCTGTCCACTTCGGGACCAGAGCCTCCCCAGGGCCCACGCGGAGAGAAGGAGCTTCGACACTCACCCTCTACCTCGTCGCTGTGGGGAGAGAGAGGGGAGGGGGGACCTTCTCTCAGCTCAGGGGGTTTTCACACACCCAGCCGCGGCCCAGGGGTCCCAGGCAGGCAGGGGCCACTCAGAGGGCTACTCACACTTCCTCGTCAGACATGGTGGTGGGCTTTCCCTGCGGGGGCGGGGGAAACCAAGAGAGGGGTTAGGGGTTGGCTCAGTCAGGAGGTGTCAGGATGGGTAGGGGGTGGGCGAGTGAGGGGGCACCTTGGACAGGGTAGGGGGCCATGTCTCTGGCCTTGGGTGGGCCCGTTCCTGCACTTGGGGCCTCTCCTTGAGGCCCCCTGCTTTCCTTCCAGGCCCCAGACTCAGATCTGCCCCCTCCCCTTCCTGTCCTGGCTCCAGCTTGGAATCCCAGAGCTGGACGGGATGTGGGAAGGTTGCGGCGCCGCGCCCCCCCCGCCCGCCCCCACCAAGGCGGACGTGCTCTCCCAAGCACTCCCCGAGGAGGGCTGTGCGTGTCCCGGCCAGCGAGGCCTTCCAGGCTGCCCTGGACGCTGCACAAGGCCTGTTCTGGCTGGCTCCCATCTGCTCTTGGTGGTCTCCGCCCTGGGGCCGAGGTGGGGGCTCCCTGGCCTTCCCACCCCACCGCCCCCATGAGAGCCCACGTTCCTGTTGTGAGCTCCAAGCTCCCTCCTCTGACCCACACATTCCTGCAAGGACCCACGTTCTCTTTCAAGAGCCCTGGGGTGCCCTGTGTGTCCCCACAGCCCTCTGCGGACCCCTCTTCCCAAATCACAGGAGCACACCAGCTGTTCCCCTTGCCTGTCCCCCAGCCCACCAGGCAGCAGCGTGAGCCCGGAGCTCATGGGGACAGATGGGGGTTATTTCCCTACGTGTCCCCCACACATGTGCTCTGCAGAGCTGAGTGGAACATCCCCACCCCACCAGCCCCTCTCCTCCCCCGCCCGCTTTCCCAGGCCCTGTGCCTGGACTGCATGTGTCCAGGTGCAGCCGGCACCAAGCCAGCGTACTCGAGGACCGTTTTCCGGTGAGCTGGCCATCGCACACGCCCGAGGCGGCCGGGGCCTGGGAACACCCGGAGCGGCCGCATGGTCCCCAGCGGGGGGCTGCAAACGCCCAGGTTCATGGCAACACGTTGCAGCCCACTTGAAGACAATAGCTTCGGCACCGCCCCCCCCCCCCCCCGCCCCTGGGGGAGCGCCGAGTAAGAAAAACAGGCGTTCATCACCGAAAAATGCACCCTCGATGCACCGCTCAGGCGGGAGCGGTCTCGCAAAGCCTCGGTCAGGAATGTGGATTTTCCCAGAGCAGCCCAGGCTCCACGCATCATTAACCGGCGGGGCTCCGAGGGCCCCTCCAGGCGCCAGGCCTTTCCCGCCCTGGAGTCTCTTCTCGGATTCTGCCACCCCCCGAGTTACAGCCCCCGGCCTTGTCTACAGCGGGGGGTCCCACGGCTCCCCTGGCCTCCCGGCCCTGGGCTGCCCGCCCCACCCCTGGGGCCCCTCTCTGGAGGGCTGGTGAGAGCCTTCCCCTGCTGTGCCCACCTCCCCCCTGGCAGTGCCCAACACCTGTCGGCCTCCTTGAGAGGGGCGGTCATGGCCTGAGCCTAGGGTGGGCTATTTTAGGGAGCCAGCAGCAGCTGAGGAGTCCAGAAATA
Organism: Macrotus californicus; assembly: GCA_007922815.1. NCBI lineage: Eukaryota > Metazoa > Chordata > Mammalia > Chiroptera > Phyllostomidae > Macrotus > Macrotus californicus. Next base: position 10,519 of record VMDR010001427.1, on the reverse strand, counting down.
GGCACCCAGATCAGCCAAGACTCCTCTGCTCAGAAACCCAAGACGATGGGAGGGAGGCTCCTGGGCAAACTGCTGGCTCAGGTCTTGGCTAGGCCAGCCCCCCTCTTTGCGCCCCCCCCCAGGTCTCCCAAGCCAGCCTGAGCTCCTTGGTCCTTCTGAGCAGGCATCGGAGGGGCACCCAGGAGGGCTCCAGAACCCCTGGGCAGGGTGCCGCTAGGGGTCCCTTGCAATGTGAGGCAGCAAGGACTCACTCTCCAAGTGGGGAAACTGAGGCCCCTCTGGGCCCCTGCTCCTCCACCCAGTGAAGTGCTGACAGCCACCTCCGCCTCGGGGCTGCTCTGTGCCCCTCACCTCCTGTCCATTGGGAAGGGGTCAAGGGTGGGGAGTGCTCGGGGGCAGGAGCTGACATTCTGACAGCTGGGAGGGAAACCAGCTGTCTGTCCAGTGTCCTGCCCTCAGGGGGGCCAGAGGGAGCACAGTCTGCCAGGCCAGCCTCCCTTGAGACGCACACCCTCCTTCCCAGGTGACAAGACGCAGCAGGGGAGGGGCAGGGAGGCAGGAGGCCCTGCCAGTCCCTGGCTATGGGCCCCAGACCATGTCCCCCTCCTCAGGCCCATCCCATCTGGCAGATGCTCCTTGCCCATTTCCTCCCCGGATGGCTGAAGGCACCCGAGAGGAAGCAGGCTGTGAGGATGCCTGGTCTGGGTGATGTCAGGTGGGACAGCTGGGCCCCGACCTGACGGGGTGCTAGGAAGGGCAGGGGCGTGAGCAGGGCCCCTCAGGATGGTGCTGCTCCAGGCTCCGCAGGGGTGGGACTCCTGGTCCTGGGCAGCGGGACAGAGGTCCGGCACCCTCTTTCCTCTGCCCTGTCCCTCCCAATCCAACCGCCCAGGCCCTGTTCACCCCTGTCCTTGACGCTGGGTCCTACCCACCCTGGGTCCTACCCACCCTGCCCAGTCACCGTCCCGGGGTGACTGGGACGAGCCCCTGCCTTGGTTGTCGTCTGTTCAAATGGCGGCGTGGGAGGCCAGGGCCACTGAGCCACCCCAGGGAGGAGCCTGGGGCTGAGTGCGCCGTGGGAGGTACGTGGAGCTCCAGGCAGCAGACCCCGACTCTCCCGGCTCCAGCCTCGGGGCAGCCCTTGCCCCCCTGGACCTTCCTGAAGGCCCCATCTTCCTCCTTGGGCCTCTGCTGCCCCTGTGCTCTGGTTTGGGATGATCTCCTCTGTGTTGCTGGGATGTCCAGAGAACATCAGCCCACAGTGCCAGCCCCCAGCCCCTGGGAAGGCTCCCTGGATTCTCCCAGCCGCCATGCTTAGAACTGAGACACTTGGGGCACAGCGTCAGGACCCACAGCGCCCAGGGGCAAAGGGGCCTTCGATGCCGATGCCCGGCTGGCCCTGCCCAGCCCCAGGCCGGTTGCTGGCGACCGTACCCACCTGCGGCCAAGTCAGGAGAAAGGGCTGGAGCTCCCTGTGGACAGGACCGGTTCAGACACTGCCCTCCCGGGCACACACCCTCATGTTATAGTGACATTCGATCTTTCCCAGCAGCCCCCTGGCCAGGGGCGGGCTGGCCAGGCTGTGGCCTCTCGGGCCCCTTACCAAGGACAGGAATAGCTGAGGAAGAGACCCAAGGAGCTGAGGCTGAGGGACGGGTCTGCTGAGGAGACTGAGTTCGCCCCCCCCCTCACCCCGGGCGGTGTCACCTTCTATTTTTACCGCCACCCCCCAACTGCGGGCACATTCTTGGTGGCTGAGGAGGATGAAGGAAAGTATTGGGTAGCCCAGGGACACAGCACATGATCCCCTGGGGCCAGCCTGCTGTGGGGGTCCCTGGAGCTGGAGTCCCAGGTCCCCCTGCCCAGCTGTGCCTCCATCTGAGGTGACTAGGGGACTGTACTTTGCCCAGGGAAGGGAACTGCATGGCCAGGTTGAGTCACGCTTTATCCCTGGCCTGCCTGCTTGCCCCATCAGAGGAAGGGCCAGGGCCCGGGGTGCCCCGTGGAATGGGGAACCCTGAACGCTCGGCCAGGCCCTATCACGGCCGAGCCACACCAAGGCCAGCCCTGGTCCTCCAGGGCAGGAGGGACCAGGGGCAGCCAGGCTACTCCAGCGAAAGCAACAAGTCCAGCAGCTGGGGGCTGGCATATGCCCCCAGGCCTGGCGCCTTGCTCGGCCAGGGGCCACCCCTCTACTATCAGCCCAGGGCTCCCAGTTTGGGGGCCCCAACCCTGCAGGCCTCTGTCCCCACTCAGTGGACTTGGCCATGAGCCTGTGGACCCCACCCCCCCTTTCTTTTCAGACATCTTTCTTGGGCCTCCAAGGGACCCTACTCTGTCCAGTGAGACCACAAGCTCCATGGCTCTGCCCCTCAAATTAGGGAAACTGAGGCACAGAGTGGGATGAGAACAGCCTGGCTGCTCCTTCCAGACTCCCTGGGCCCAGAGGAGGGGCGGGCCAAGCGTGGATGGTGGGGTTTGTGGGGTGACCTCATCCGGGACAACAGCTGATGGGCTGGCACCCAGGACAGGGGTGGGTCCTGAGAGACTCAGAGGAGGCCCCTGCCCTGTGGGCCTCAGAGTCAGGGACATCAGGATGACCAGATGGAGGCTCACGTGTCCCAGCTCCTCCCTGCTCTGTGCCCACTCTGGGTCCTCAGAGCTTTCTGGAAGGTTTCCGTTGAACCTCAACCAATCCCTACAAGCTGGAGATAAGGCCACAAGGACCTTAGACAGGCAGGGACGGGCCCATGGTCACAGAGCAGGGGAGACAGACAGAACCCCTCTCCTGCCCACCACCTCTGCGTGCCCCTGAGGCCGGAGCTGACAGGGACGTCCCCACCCTCCTGGTCAGAATTTTCCTCGGCCTGCCACCGAGGATGGGCAGGGGTTTGGCAGGCCACACACAGCCCTGACCCCTGGCCACGTTCAACCCACTTTCTGTCAACGGTCTCCTTGTAGCACTGCTGAATAGCTCATGGGGCCGCCCTGCTCATCACCCCCATGGTGGCGGTTAGGAGCCTTCTCGGGCTGGTCCCCTTGCTCTGCTGACAGACATCTGAGGACCCCCAAACACTCAGGTGTAGGGGCACATACGGGCACAGAGTCGGGAGGCAGCCGGCGGCATCTGCAGGCTGTGCTGGTGCTTGGCCTGGGAAGCCCCGTGGACCCAGCCAGGCTCAGGGTACTCTGGGGGTTGCCCTGCAGTGGCCCCGCTCCGCCAGCAGAGGAGGGTGGCTGCCCGCTCAGCGCCTCAGCCTCTGGCAGGTGCTTTCCCGTGAGTGGCAGAGCCAGAGCACCAGCGCTGAGGTCAGAGGGTCGGGCAGGTTTTATTTCGGGCATCAGCGGCCTCCGCTCAGGCGCCAAGCCCGCAGCACAGCAGGGCAGCACCGGCGGGCATTGCCGGACGGGCAGGCGGCCGGTCACTGAGGGCCCACGGCAGGTAATCCACACTGTTACCCGCCTGGCCAGGCTGGGGTGGGCCAAGAGGGAGCAGGCCAGGTCTCTCGGCTGGGCCCTGGAGGGGCACTGGAGGAGGGCATGGGGTGGCAGCCCGGGCTGGGGTGGGGGACTGGCCTTCACCCCAGGAAGAGTTTGAGGACCGACAGCAGACAAGGCCGCCTCCCAGGGACGGTGCAGCGTGGGCTTCCAACGTCGTCGCTGGGGCTAGGCGGAGCCAAGGAGGGGTAGCCCTCTCCCCCAACCCCGGAGCTCCTTGATTCCAGCTGTCCTTGGGGCGACCCCCAGGATGGTGAGGAGGGCGGGGGTCCCTTGATCATGGCCTGGCCTTCAGTGGGCTTCGTCGGGGGCGACGGGGCCCAAGCCAGCTTGACCATCTGCTGGGAGAGCCAGCCTGCCCTGCAGTCGGCCTGGCTCCAGGGGCTCCGGCCCGGGTGAGCTGTAGGTCGGGCTTCCCTCACCTCCCATGGTGGGGGGGGGGGGCTCTCTGGGGCACAGAGTGGGGGAGCAGGGGTCCTGGGTGAGGCCTCTCGGGCAGGAGGGCCGATGACAGGGGGGCAGTGCCAGCCTCCCCTTGGGCAATGGGTCCTCTGAGTCTCTTGGCCTCCATGGGGGCAGGTGCTGACCCACGGGCCTGCATCACTGCAGCGGTGGCAGGGATCAGGGCCGCGTGGCTGGTTGCCCCTGCCTCTCACCCACCCCTCAGTCCCTCGGCTTGTCCCTCTGGTCCCGGCTCACTGTCTCTGCCTGCTGTCCTGCTGTCCGCAGCTCGTGTCCCATCCTGCTCTGGGAAGGGAGAGAGCACCGTGTCCCTGGACACGGTGACAGAGGCAGGCCAGGGCAAGAAAGGTGGCCATGACCTTTTGAGTTCTAACCCTTCTGGGCTGCTAGGTTCACTCTGTGTTTTGGGAGGTCAGCGCATCTGACCACGGAGACCTCAGAGAACGGAGGCTCTGAGTGAGCCAGGCCCCAGAGGCTGGAGGCCCAGGGCCAATCTGTGGGGGGCTCCTCAGACACTGGGGGTTGGGGGAGCCCAAAGTCAGACCCGCGTGCAGGCCCGGCGAGAGGCGGCTGAGCTGGGGGGGCCCTCACCCTGTCTTCCACTTCACACCTGTGTCCGCTCACCCTCCCACCCGTTCATTGTTGTATGCCCATCCTCACATCCATTATTTCCCTCCCTCACTTCCTCTCTCACCATCTCACCACCCACCTGCCCATTCGTCCACCCACCTGTCTTTCCCCTGCCTACCCCCCACCCCCACCCACCCATGTCCTGTGCAACATGCATTTATCCTGCCTGCCTCTCCTATCCAACTGCTTCTCCCACCAGCTCCGTTTCCTCTTCACAGACTATTTCCTGCCCATCTGCCTCTCGTTCCTGTGTAGATCCACCCATCCGTCATCTGTCCATCCATCTGTCCATCTGTCCACCCACCCATCCGTCCGTCCGTTTGTCCACCCACCCAACCATTCATTTTTGTACGTCCATTCTCACATTCACTATTTCCCTCCCTCCTCTTCCTCATCCATCCACCCATCCATGTATGCCTCCATCTTTCCACACACTCTTCCAGCCGCCCACCCGTCTGTCCACCCACCAAACCCTCCCCGAGCAAGGCAGATCTTGTCCTCGGGGGTGCATGGGCCAGAAGTGCACCCTGTTCCGGGCGCCCTAAAGTTCCCATCGGGCCAGGCAAGGGAGGAGACCTCGCAGACATTCTGGAAGAGCAGGGCGGAACCCTGCCCACCATGTGCTCCCCGACCCAGGCCACCATACGCCTCTGAGCCCAGAGCCTCAGATCCCCAGAATCTGTGGTCGGGACGGGTGTCTGAGGCCAGAAGCCTGAGGCCCACGCCACGCCAGGGAGTGGCCTTTGTTGCCTGGCCAGCCTGCTCCCTTGTCACTCCCCCATCGAGTGAGCACTGAAGGGCCAGCGCATGGGGACAGAAAGAGCTTTATTGTGCACAACAGAGGGGCTGCAAGCAGGGGGCAGGGCTGGCGCTGGCCCGAGCATCCTGCACAGGCCTCAGTGGCTCCCGACGGGGATGCGGCCTGGCAGGTGCCCGGTCTCTGCCTGGGCTGTGCCATTGTCAGCAGTGCTTGGCCTCTGTGGGGACGGTCCCCTTAGCCAAGCATCAGGGAGAACCCCTTCCCTCCCCAGCTGTGAGAGGCAGAGCCGGCCAGGTGAGGGAGCGCGGGGGACAGAGGTGGCGGCAGTGGCAGCTGGTGAAGGGGCGTGGGCAGCCAGGTGGGCCGCGGGCAGCGGTGTCTTCGGCAGGGCGGGGGGTGGGCACCGGGTGGACGCCCCCCTGGGAGCATGGAGGGGTGTGTGGCAGGAGATGGCAGCCTCAGGACGCTGAAACACAGGGTGGGGGCGGAGTGAGGCCGCAGTCCCAAGCGGGTGCCCCGGCCCGCCCAGCCCCCAGCCTCTTTCCAGTGGCTGGTAGCCAAGGGACCCTGCCCCACATGCCCTGCACACCCCTCACACCACCCAGAGCAGCCTCCTGGCTCCAGCGGCCTCTGCCCCACCTCTGCCCCTACCTGGGGAGTCTGCTACCTGAGGCTGGGCCCTGGCAGCCAGGGTCGTGCTCAGGGGGCCAAGCAAGTGGAATGAATGCCACCCTCACTTGTCTGCCTGCAGGCCTGGGGATCCTGGAGTTGCTGGGGTCCCAGCCCCCCACCCCCCTGAGGCAGACAGCAGCCCATAGGGAGCCCCAGGGCAGCCCCCTCAGGCCCCTCCCCAGGCCCATCCACTTCTGCCCCCGAGCCAGCGGCCCTGGGCCTCCCTCCTTCCCCACCCGGCTGCCGCTGGCTGGGCCAGACACCGTTTGTCAATGTCCCTGTGAGCACGTGGTGCCCAGAAACCAGGGCGGGCGGCTTGGCCGGGACCACCCCAGCCTGGAGGTCTGCGGGAAGATCCTTTTAGCATAGCTCAGCGAAAATTGCTCCCACCTCCAGGCCAATCGACCTCTGATGATGCAGCCCCGGGCCCCCGGGCCCCCCGAGCCCCTGGCCGCCGCCCTCGCTGCCGGCTCACAGCAGCCGCGCCTGTGGTCGGCCGGCGACGGCCCGGCGCCCCTCACGCGTTTGCGGGCGGGCGTGCTTCCTGCCCTGGCAGGCGCCTGGCCCAGCACGTGCCCCCCACTTGGAGCTGGCCCGTGGGTCTCCCAGCCCCGGCTGTGTTCCAGCCCTCGTCCATCACCCACCAGCTAGTCGGGCCTCTGTGGGCTCATTTCTCACCCGGGGGATGGCGGGGCCGCCCACACAGGGCTGCTGATGTGGACAGACGTGCCTGGAGCTGGCCTGGCAGGTGCCCAGCGCTCTGGGGAGTGGGAGGCAGCGACTCCCAGGGCCTGCAGCCCTCCCGGACAACGAGGCTCCGTGTGCCCCCTCTCCCGGGATGGGGACGGTGAGGGGGCGAGCTGACGGCTGTCCCTCCCCACCGCAGAGTGCAGCAATGCTCATAGCAGCGGCTTCCATGCCCCCCAGCGCGGACGGCCTGTGCCCCCAGGGGCCCCCGGGACCCCCGCCACCCCTGCTCCCGAAGCCCGGGAAGGACAACCTGCGTCTGCAGAGACTGCTGAGGAAGGCAGCCCGGAAGACCGCAGGGGCTGGACCCTCTGCCCCTCCGGGGGCTTTCCGGACCTCCCTGTCCCCCGTGAGCGAGGCGAGCCACGACCAAGAGCCCACAGTCCCGTGCCCAGCTGAGGCCTCTTGTGCGGTGGCCACCCTGTCCCACACCCCTGTCATTCAACATGTAGCGTCACCGCTGCAGAAGTCCACACTCTCCTTCAGCCTCACCCAGCACAGGAGCCTGGCCACTCACTCCAGGGTCCTGGGGCTCCAGCTCATGACCCCGGCACCAGAGCCCACCTGGGCCGCCAGTGGCTTCACCCGTGTCTCAGCCCCCGCAGCTAGGACCGCTCACTCCAGCGAGGCACAACTCCAGTTGGGGCCGTCCCCACAGGCTGGGACCCCTGAGCTCCCCCAGAAGGGCCCAGATGGGGTACCTGGCAGCCAGGACGAAGACACAGCCCCTCGCCCCCCTGGAGCCCAGCCCTCCGTCCCAGTGGCCCACATCCGCCCCCTTCCTACCAGGACCCAGGATGACAGGCCTTGGCCTGAGGTGGCCCCTGTGCCCAGGCCGCCCCCTGGCTCCCAGGCCTTGGGGCCCAGAGAGGTCAGGCCCCGGGTGGTGGTGCCCATTGCGCCCACCTATCGCTCTCCGGGACCCTCGCCTCACAGGCCAGCCCCCGTGGCCCCTGAAACTGAGCGCCTGGAGGAGCCCCCCATGGCTGGCCCTGCTGCGGAGGCTGAGCAGGTCTCTAGCCCTCAAGGGGCCTGGTCCCCTGCTGCCGTGTCCCCCGCCTCACCGTCACACTCCAATTCCTGCCCTATCCCCAGAGCTGCATCCAAGGCCCGGCTCAGCGGCTGGGCGCGCCTCAAGGAGCAGATCATGGACGAGGCGAAAGAGCTGCCACTTCCGGGGCCGGAGCAGAGCCACGAGTGGACAGAGCAGGGGGGAACGGCCCCTGGCACTCTGGCCCCCCGGCCCCCCGCCTCCAGGGCGTCTGGGCTGTGGGACGCGGTGCTGTACCGCATGGCAGTGGCCAAGTCACACAGGAGCCCGGCGGGGCCCAGGGACGGGGTGTGCACCCAGTCTGGCCTCGGCCGCCTGCCCTACCTGTGCCGGCCTCGTTTTAACGCCCGGAAGCTGCAGGAGGCGGCCGCCCGGCCCCCTCCCATGACCCCCTCAGTGGTCCTGGAGCGGAACCTCCAGCCCAGAAACTTCAACCGCACGGCGGCCGGCTGGAGGCTCTGCTGAATGACAGCTGGGGCGGCCCCGGGCTTGGGACTGGGGGGCAGGCAGGAGCCACAGCCACAGAAGAGGGTAGCAGGGCCCGAGGGACCTGGGAGGGGACAGTGGAGGTCGAGGGAGCCTGGCGGTGGCCGGGCCGTCAGGAGGGACAGGTCTGTGCCCAGGAGTGCGAGAACCAGCGGAGGCGGGGTGAGGTGGGAGCCCGTGGATCAAGGATGAGGCTGTTTCCGTTTGGAGGAGCGGAGTGTAGGGTCTCACGGTAGGAAGGGAAGTGCCCAGGTCCACGGAGAGGCAGGGCACTGGCAAGGCTGACCTCACACTGGTGCCCCCAGGTCTCCAGGGAGCCCTGGGGGCTGGGGCGAGGGAGGGCGATGGACTCTGAAGTGATGGGAGAGGGACACGGAGGTCCTCGGGGAGACCTCGGCCACAGCCCCGAACAGGACTCAGGAGGAGAAGCTGAGTCAGAAGGGGGCAGGCTGCCCCCCACCACCCTGGGACACAACGGGTGCTGCACATGGATCCTGGGACCCAGGCCACGAATAAAGTGTCACACCGCAGTAGTGGGTCGCTTTCTGACTCTGCGCCAGCTGATGAGAACGGTGGTGGAGGCCCCTGATGGAACAGGAGGGCCAGACCCTCAGCCCACCAGAAGTGGGGCCTGAGCTCCCAGGGCTCCCTGTCGAGGTCCCTCTGACCTCCCCCAGTACCAGCCCTGCAGTGGCCGGAGAGGCCCAGCTGGGACACTGTGGCCTCTTCCCAGGAGGGAGGTTTGAACTGCCCCTCAGAGAAGGGTGGAGCAGAGCCAAGGCCCCAGGAGGAAGGGGTCCCGATGGAAGATGGGGCAGGGGCGAACCTGCAGGGTGGAGCACTCAGCGGGGCCTGGGTTCTGGCTGGCTCTGAGGCAGGCCCTCGGGCCCTCACAGGCTCCTTTGTAGCCACCAGCGCGGGCGAGCAGGCCCCGCCTACGCCGCCGTGTTTCCGGAACACACGCCGCGCAACCCGCGCTGGCGGCTGCCCTGGACTCACCGAGAGGGGAGGCCTAGGGCTCCGAGCCCTCGTCCGTCAGCACCTTCTCGTACTTTCCGTGTCCAGTGGCCACAAATTTGTACCTCTTCCCAGATGGGGTGCTCTGCTGGGGAAGGAGGCCGAGCACAAAGATGAGCATGGCAGAAAGGAGTCGGTGCTGCCTCCAGGAAGCCCTCCTGGGCTCACTGAGAATGGTCCCTCTGGGTCTGCGCTACCTGCATCAGCTCCATTTAGTCTGTACCTTAGCTGTTGTCGGTGTCTTAGAGTCTCCTTTCTGTTCCCAGAGGTTCTTCTTGCTCATGTCCCCAGCTACAATGTCCTGGGGGCAGAAGGAGGGACAGCTGCAGACCGAAGCCAGGGGGTGCTCCAAGCCCCGGGCCCTTCTCTCCTGCCTCGCCTGGTGGGGGACCAGGGCCCGCCTGCCTGCCTCCTTGTATGAGGGCTGGGGAGAGGCAGGGATGGGCAGGGGGCACCTTCGACCTTCCCTTGGCCCAGCAGCCTTCTCCACATGGCTGTCCATACTCGGGGCCAGCCTGGTGAACCCCGGCTCCCCCAGACACCCTGGGGCTCCTGCCACACTTATGCCTGCAGGGCCTCACACGTGCCTCCCCGGGGAGCCCAGCCTCACCCGGGAGGGTCCTACCTTGCAGGAGGGGCCCTTGGCCGCAGACTGAGCCTGCACCTCTCCCGTCTCCCACCGGCTCTTGGTGCTCGCCACGGTCATGCTGGGCAACTCGATGGAGGGCTGACGAGCTAACTTGGGGGTCCGACCAGCAGTCTGCAGAGGAGACAGAGCCCGTGGCCACTTCAGTGGACCTGTCAGAGGCCCATAAGAGAGCCGCCAACACACAGATGACAGCCACTATGTCCCTGTTTCCTCAGCACTGCATTCCCCATGCAGGGCAGTGCAGGGCTTTCTGGATGGAGGTGTGCTCCTTCATTCAGTGCGCTGGTGAAGCACCCGGTTCTGCGGAGCCTGGGTGGTGTGGGGGCATGAGACAGGCGCAGGTGCCCTCCCGCTGTTCCTGGCACAGAGCTGGAGGGGGGTGGGTGAACGGAAGGGTGTTGGGTTTGGGGATGTTGGTTGGGTGGAGGAGTGTTGGTTGGGTGGAGGGGTGTGGGTTGGGTGGAGGGGTGTTGGTTGGATGGAGGGGTGTGCGTTGGATGGAGGGGTGTGTGTTGGATGGAGGGGTGTGCGTGGGATGAAGGGGTGT
>VMDR010001426.1:0-128078 GCA_007922815.1 Macrotus californicus | reverse complement strand
CATGTTATTTAGCTTGCATGTGTTTGTGTATTTTTCAGAGTTTTTTTGTAATTGATTTATAGTTTCATGTCATTGTGGTTGGAGAAGATGCATGAAAATGATTTAAATTTTCTTTAATTTATTGATGCTCGTTTTATGGCCTAACATGTGATCTATCCTGGAGAATGTTCCATGTACACTTAAAAAATATACTTCCTGCAATCTTGGGGGTCAATGCTCTGAAAATATCAATTAAACCCATCTGGTCTAATATGTCACTTATGGACCCTGTTTCCTTGTTGATTTGTTTTTTTGTCTAGAAGATCTATCCATTGATGCCAATGGGTGTTAGAGTTCCTTACTATGACTATCACTGTGTCTCTCCCTTTATGTACATCAATATTTGCTTTATATAGAATATTTTGGTGCTCCTATGTTGGGTGCATAGATGTTTAGCAGGGTTATATACTCTTGCAGGCCTTTTATCATTATAAATGCCTTTCTTTGTTTCTTGTTATAGTCTATTTTGACTGATATAAGTATTGCTACCCCAGCTCTTTTCATTTCTATTTGCATAAAATACCTTTTTCTGGCCCTTCATTTTCAGTCTGTGTGTGTATCCTTCATTCTAAGGTGGGTCTCTTGTAGACAGCATGTATATGGTTCTTGTTTTCTTATTCATTCAGCTGCCCTGTGTCTTTTGATTGGAGAATTTAAGCCATTTACTTTTAAAGTGATTGATGATAGATATATATTTAGGGCCATTTTATTCTTCATAATTTTGTTCTTTTTTTTTCCCCCTTATAGAAGTCCCTTTAACATTTCTTATAATACTAGTTTGTTGGTGATGAACTCTTTTAGGTTTTCTTGTCTTGAAAGCTCTTTATTTCTCCTTCAATTTTAAAAGGTAGTCTTGTTGGGTAGAGGTTATAGGTTCTTGCTGTTCATCAATTTGAATATTTTATTAAAATCTGATTGTAATAATCAGATTTGATTATTAAATCCCTTCTGGCCTGAAAAATTTCTGTTGAAAAATCAGCTGACAGTCTTATGGGAGCTCTCTTGTAAATAACTAACTCTCTCTCTTGCTGCTTTAAAAATTCTCTTTGTTTTTAATCTTTGCCATTTTAATTATTATGTGTCTTGATGTGGGCCTCTTTGGGTTCCTCTTGTTTAGGATTCTCTGCATTTGCTGGACCTGTGTGTCTTTTTCCTTCACCAGGTTAGGGAAGTTTTCCGTCATTATTTCTTCAGATAGGTTCTCAATCCTTTGCTGCCTCTCTTCTCCTTCTGGTACACCTATGATTCAGATGTTGTTTTGCTTGATGTTGTCCCAGAGGGTCCTTAGAGTATCTTCATTTTTTTAAAATTTTTTTTTCTTTTTACTGCCTTCCTTGGGTGTTCTCTGTTACCTTGTCCTCCACATTGCTGATTTGATTCTCTGCTTTGTCTAACCTGATGTTGACTCATTCTAGTGTGCTCTTGATTTCTGTTACTGTATTCTTCAATTCTGACTGGCTATTTTTTGTGGTTCCCATTCCCTTTTTATTTCTTACTATCTCTTTAAGTTCTCACTGAGTTCATTCACTCCTCCCCTAAGTTCCTTGAGCATCCTTATAACCATTGTTTTGAACTCTGGATCTGGTCACTTGTTTGCCTCCATTTCATTTTGTTTGTTTTTTTCCTGTGGATTTCTCATGTTCTTTCATTTGAGGCATGTTTCTTTATCTTCCATGTTTGACTGCCTCCTTTTATTTGTTTCTGTGTATTAGGCAGATCTGCTATGCCTCCTGGTCTTTTTATGGTGGTCTTATGTAATAGGTGTCTTATGGGTCTCAGTGGCACAGTCTCCCTGATCACCTGAGCTAGGTGCTCCAGGTTATCTGAACCCTTCTGTTGTAGTTGAGTCTCAATTGCTGTTGACTTGTCTGTAGGTGGGATTGACCCCAACCACAGTGTATGAACTGCTGTGCGAGGGCTGACCTCATGCAACAGAATTTGCCCCAGTGGGGTCTGATGCCTCCAGAGATCTCCCTTTGGATGTGCCACTGCTAATTGGGTTGTGCCCTGGTGTGGCCTGAAGTTCACCAATGACTGTGTTGCTTCTGGGGCCTCTTGGAAGCTGCTCCGGTGCATGTCAATGTCAGACACTGCCTGGTCTTGGGCTACCTGTCTGGAGCTACCAAGTGATCTGCAGTTTGTGGCTGCCTCTCCTGGGGATGGGTGCACATGGGAGGGTCCAAGCCACATACCAAGGCTGGCTTCCACCAGCTCTGAGCCCAAGGTCAGGCCAGCAAAAGGCCCAAGGTACCCGGAGATCTGTTTCCGCCTGCTTGCTGCTTGTCAGTCTCAGTCCTTGGGGGAGCCTCTGGAGGGGCATGAGTTGCATGACTTGCATGAATAGGTTCTCAGTGAGTCATCAGGTAGGGGCAAGTTGTGTTTACCAGGTTGATGCAGATTCGAGCTCAGTACCAGTGCTTGGTCTGAGGCCACTCAGCGAAAGTCTCAGGGTAGTGGGGCACAGTCTCAGGGGGTCGTCAGGATAAGGCCAGCAGAGTTTACCAGACTAAAACAGACCAAGATTTGGCCATGTGGTGGGAGGGCTCCTCACAGGAATGGAGGCACAGGGGGAAAAACAGCCTCCTCTCCAGCCCTACAGCTCAGTCTCTTTTCCTGTGATTCTGGCACTGTTCAAATCTGCCCAATTTTCCTCGAGAGCTCCTCAGTAAGGTCAGCACACAGGCTCAGGCTGGAGTCCTCCAAAGACCTCTCCACCGGGAGTGATCCCAGCAGGGCAGGTCCTCCAGGAATCAGCAGGGAGGGCCTAGTGGCACTCCCCAGGATGGTGCTCTGTGGAGGGGAATGCTTGACCCTGGAAAGATGATGCCTGTGGGTGGTGTGGGAGAGAGACCCAGTGTAGAGACACTTGCTGCTGGCACTCTAGCCTTCTCCCCACATCCATGCCTCTCAACTTCTCCCTTTATGACTCCGGTCCACTCCAAGCTGTTGTCCCTCTGCCAGAGCCCAGGGTGAGTGCCTCAGCTGAGATCTGTGCACTGGTCCTCCAAGAGAGCTGTCCCACTTCTCACCAGGACAGGTAGAAGCCCCACTGATTTTCATAGCCAGATATTGTGTGGGCTTCTCTTCCCAGCTCTAGTGCTCTGGGGCAGGGCCACTAGAGTGGGGCTGAGACCCCTTGCTCCTCTGCAGTGATCTTCCTCAGCCCCCGTAGCCCTCTGGATTCTCACCTACTATCCATGGGCGTGGGGCCAGCCCCTTTCGCATCTGTGCTTTTCCTACTGGTCTCGATGCAGGTTCCTCTGCAAAGCCTTACTTGTAAGACCTCTGTTCAGCTAGTCTTCAAATGGTTATTCATGTTGATTGTGTTCTTTAGCCACTACTCTGATAAGGTCCTGGGAGGAGGCGAGCATAACTTCTACCTACTCTGCTGCCATCTTGCCCTGCTCTTGACATTTCTAGAGCTGTCTTTTACCCCGCACACTTGACGCTGCAAAGACCCAGAGGCCACACATTCTCTTGGAAGCTGGCCATCCTTCTATTTAAGCTTTTTCAGTGGGAGGCCAAGAACCCCACAGGTGTGTTTCACTGTCTCTCCAAACTTTCTGAGCACTGTGCTTATTATCAAGCATGTTGAGGTTTGCCACTATGATTCAGAGATTTCATAGTTATGTGAAGATAAAACACAAAACTGTTTGGTTTTCCCAAGATTTGCAGGAATTTGACCCCAATTTAACACCTGCTATGATAGCATAATTTATGCCAAAAAAAGAAAAAAATGAAGCTTGAACTGCATCTTAACCAGAGAAAGTGGAAAACCTTCTTCTCCCTTCAACTCAAATTAAAATATAGTCAGAATACATTGTGACTTGGTGGAGTCTTTTTATCTAGTTAAAGACCATCTCTCTCCTTTGCTTTTGCAGAAGCTCCAGGCAGAGCCCACACTGGGGGAGCAGCTGGGAGAACTTGACTTCAGGGTTCAGGTGCCTGGGCCCTGGCAGGATGATGTCATGGCTTCATCCCCCAGCCACCACACACCAGTCCTGAGGCCGGGGGTTTGTACTGCCCTGGCATAATTTTTTAAAAACTCTGCAGGTGAGCCTAATGAGAACATAGATTAGTCTAATCCCCTCCTCCTAAGTGCAAAAGTTGAGTGGAGGTTGCCTGACCACGATCACCTCGTTCATTAGTGGGGAAGCCCTGAGTAGACTTGAAAGCCTTGAAGACTGGAGTGCTGTGTATCCAGTTTCCACCTTTCATCCGGGCTGTTCTGTGATTCTGTGGCTTTCTTGTGTAGTCAGGCCTACGTACGACAGGAAGGCCACATTCCTCGGAGATTCTAACCCACCTTCCATCCCTGTGCTTTCCCTCCCACCTGAAACCCCCACCTCCCATCGCCCTTGCACACTCCCCCCTAACTGCACAGAAGCCTCACTGCAGCCTGAGCCTGGGTCGCTGAGCCATGAGCCAGGCCTGAGTTATGCCAAAGAGCGGGTGGTGGCCTCCATGTACCAGCTCTGGGTGGTTGATTTCTTCACAACAGGCTCAGTAGCTTACTCGATGCCAAACTCAATGTGTCCACATCCAATTGTTTTAAACGTCACCCAAACAAGCAGATTTTTAGCCATTTAGAGCCTGCCTGCTTTGCATTTCCCTCAAAACTATACCCCACATCTGCCAGCCATAGATAAGCTCAAGCCACAAAGACCTCAAGCTCTGCTGTCCTTTGGTGCTCTCTGTCCCCCAGATTCCCAGTGTGTCACCCAGACACACAAGTCTCTTTCCCCCTTCCCCTCCCTCAGCCCTGTGCCCTCCTGTCCTCTAAGCTGCAACCACTGAGTGGCCTCTGGACTGATTCCTACTGTGAGGGCTCCCCAAAGTAGCCTGTCAAAGCATCACCCAGTCAAGTTGGAGTGTGCCTCTGCCACCTCATGCTCATATTTCATTCCTTGAAAGCCCCAAACTGCAGGAACCTCCTATTTCTAAGCCTTTCCCATTTTCCAGGCTTCTTTCAAAACTCTGCTAGCCCAAGTCCCCTGTCTTCTCAAATTTTCTAACCCAGAGATTGCATTAATTCCTATTGATTTATCAGTAGCAAATTCATTTATTTACCAAATATTTACTGAGCATGCAGGGCATACTGACCACTGATCTGGGTACCTGACATTCGTCACAGAAGAAAACATGGAAACCCCTGCATGTGTGGAGCGGACATTCTAGGAAGACTGTGGCTCCCAGCTCTTGCTGTCCTGGAGAACTCTATCTATGCCTTAGGTGAAGAGGTGCCGAGGTGGAGGTCTCACTATTGTCAGTGAGCTGGAGGGAGGTGCTGTGCTTTAAAGCTGAGCTTCTCAGAAGCTGAGTGGGGTGAGGGATGGAGCCCAGCTTCTCAGCCTCCCTTTGTGGGGTTTCTTCTCAAGCACCTGGGAAAGGGTCCTAGGGAGCCCCCTTTGGAAACCGGATCTAAGTCAACGCTCTCCTGCAGCAGGCGAGGGCTTACAGCTCAGCTGGGGCCTGACTCCAGGATTCCCAGCAGGAGGGACGACAGCGCTCCTTGTTGACCTAACTATGTCCAAGGGACATCTGATGAGCATTCATTCTTCGGGTTTAGCACGTCCACCTCATGGGGCCAAATGCGGTGTTCTCCCGTTGATCTTGTCATTTCCAAGACATCCCCTCCCTCACATTCGGGGACAGGCTTTTTATTTGTTGGGCATTTTTAAATACAACACACATTCAGAAAACTGCCTGATCACGTCTATGCCAAGAGATAGCATGTTGCCTGGATCCTCACAGCTCTGATGTCCCCACCTGACCCTCCACGTCCCAGAGTCACCACTGCTGGCTTTCAGGGAAACCATGTGTATTGCGCTTTTCCCCTTCTTGTCGACACCCCTCCACACAACCGCTCAATTTTGCCTGTTTTGAACTCTGTGTAAATGGAATCATGCTCTGTTCCTGCGATGTTTGTCCCCACAGTGTGGGCAAGGTTTTGTTCTGTGCTGCTAACGGTGGTTCATCTTTTTATTTTTTTTTCTGTTGAGCTGGATTGTATGAATACACAGCATCCACTTTTCTGTGATGGGGTTTCGCTTGCTTCCAGTTTGGGACTATTGTGGACAAGGCTGCCACATTCCTTCCTGCTGGGAGACTTGGTCTCGAGTGTCCAGGGGGAGTGAGGCCCAAGGAGAGAAGGACTCAGAGAAGAAGCAGCCAAGCTGGCCCGAGGTGAGGAGGCTCTCGGCCTCCCCATTTCCCAGCATTCTCTGCCCCAAGCTGAGGAGCCATAGACACAGCCAGCAAAGTAGATGCATTTTTAAGGTTTTATTGTAAGACAGAGAAATATGTTGATATCCCAACCCTTTCCAGGAAGAATATAATGCCCAAATAAAGTACTGCTTAAACTTGGATAGAGTGGGCTTTTAAAAATGACCATGAAATCTGTATTTTTCTTTTTGCCACAGACCCTAAAATTGCTGCTGTCCCAAGGTTTGCAAAACAAGGTTTAGGAACCACTTGGTAGGAGGTGAGTGAGTGGTTTTAGGGACCTGAGACATGGACAGCGGGGCAGGAGGGGGAGCTGAGAGAGGAGAACTGAGGTGTCAGGCTGGCCCGGTGGCCCAGGTGTTATCGGGAAGGCGCAGATGACCCTGAAAGAAGGGCTGTGAGCTGTGTTGTGCTTCAAATTGCACTTTAGAAAGACCAGTGTGGAGACAGCATGAAGGCTGCGTTAGCTGAGGGGCTGGAGACACAGTCCTCACACCAGGGCTCCTGTCGTTCCTTTGAGGGTACACCTGCAAAGGCTGCTCCTCGGAGCCCCATGACAGCCGGGACCATGGGAAGGGTGGAGAGGTGTCTGGAGTCATAGATGTGCTGGCGGTGGGGCGGCGGTGTGGCAGCTCCACTAGTCCTGCTGTAAGTAGAACTTGGTGACTTTGATGGCTTCCTTGGGTGTGTTGGTGAGGCTGATGGGCTGGTCCGCCTCTGTCTCTGTGCAGAGGAACCAGCCGGGGCAGGCGGCAGACTCAAAGCTGATGGTGGGGCCGCTCTCTGAGAAGGTGAAGGTGAAGCGCTTGTCTTCCTCCCTGGCCTTGCTCAGGTCAGTGATGCTGACCTCCTGGAAGCCAAGAGATGAGCAGGTGAGATCTGTGCCGCCAAGCCCTCCAGCCCACAACAGGGCCCTTAGACCAGCCCACAGTAAGTGCCAGAGAAATGCAGACTGGAGACCCCTGCGGGAGACCACACATCCCATCCTCACACCTTGGCTTGGGAAAATCTGGTCACTGTTGCCAGGGCTCATAAAGCCTAATGAACACGTAGCACCACCAGTAGAGGCCCTGGCCTGTGAAGGCTGAGCATTGTTGGGGTCTATGCCTCTGAGGAGGGGGCAGTGCAGGAGGTGGGCAGAGCATCGCAGTCCACTCAACACCATCCCGCTCCACACAGAGCAGGCAGTCGCTCTCAGTAAAAGTGCCCTGCCCACTAGTGGAGCGACCTGACAGTGCCACCATTTAGGTTCACATTCGGGTTGAGATTTGTTCCAACAAGCTCCTGAGACAAAGCCGTCTTTTCTGAGGGCAGCCCCTTAACCCTGCAGGGGACCCAGGTGTGCAGGGTCCCGGATGGGATGCCAACCCACAGTCTGAGTGGACAAGGATTAGGAGAAAGAGGTCCTAGATGGGGGCTTTACTGGAAAAGTTTAAGTGGGTTGGTGGCCCTCAGACAAGAGAGTGGCACACAGAGATTGAAGTCACCGAATGAGCCTCCCCCAGGTGCTGATCCCTGCAGAGTCCCCTCCCCCACTAAGGCTGGACTTAGCCACATGATGGGCTTTGGCCATGGGGACATCAGCAGTATGATGCAAGCAGACATTTAAAAAGTGCCTGTGTTTTCTGAATAATCCCTCTTGGAAACCAGCAGCCATGCTGTAAAGCTGCCAAAGCTGAACAGCGAATCTGGGCAACCCCAGGGAAGGGCCCAGGGAAGAGAAAGCACCCCTGTCCCCGCCGAGCTCCCTGCTGGATGTGGCTGTGGCAACAGCCCCCATGAAACAGAACTGACTACGGCGGAGTCACGAGAAAGAACACGCTGTGGTTGTTTGAAGCCACTGGGTTTGGGGTGGCCGTTATCTGAGGCAGGTCCTCACCTCCAACTGCAGCTGGACCTCATCGCCGACCTTTTTGCAGGCCAGGCACAGCTTCCCACCATGGATCCCCAGGAACACAGTGCGGGGTCCAGCATGCACCATGTCCATCTTCTCTGGGGAAGAGCAGAGGGGAAGGTCAGGTTGTAGAGGAGAGGAGGCACAGATGGACAAGAGCCCAGACTCTCTGGGGCTTTTCTGTCCCCCTAACTAAACCCAATGTCATGAGCACAGCGAGGCCCCATCTTTCTGGTTTGCATCCAAACAGAAGATCCAACCAAGAACAACCACCTCCACACCTTGGGGACCAAGCTGCCTAGGTTCTGCTCCATGTGATTTCTCCCTTTCCTTCAATCCCTGGGATACCTGTGCTCCAGGTCAGTAGGTGTGCTGTTCATGAGCAGGGAAAATCGCACATGAGGTCATGAGTGGGGCCCCAGGGCTTGGTGGCTTTGAACCTGCCTCTCCCCTCAGTGGTCCCTGGGCCTCACGTAGCAGTAAAAGCCAAGTCTTTCTGCTTTAGCACGTTTATTAGCAGCAATACTAGAACTGGAAATGCAGGCCTTGCCCTCCTGTAGGATGCAGGTCGGGGAGAACGGGAGGGGCGGGGTGGAAAGATGAAGATGACACATCCCAGAAGGCCAGTGCTGGAGCCCCCCCACCATCTGCCCTCATTGTGCTGAAGGGAAAATGGAGGAATAGACTGGGGGCAGCTTCCTGAGTTCATCTGGCTCATGTACGACGTGGCCCAGGGTCTGCTCAATGCGTGTCCACAAATAAGGGACATGGCCCCGCTTGTGTGGTGCATTCATTGTGGGAGTGAGTTTGAGTTTAAACACACGGGGACCCAGGGGCTGACTGGGCAGAGGAGGAAGGAAAGGTCCCTCTTGCCTCCTGCCCCAACCCTTGAGCTGTGGCCCTGAGACCACTGGGCCTGCAGGAGGTGGCCCTCCACCTAGGCTCTCCCCGTCCCTGCCCTCACATGTTCCCTCCAATGGCCCAGCCTCCCTGGCAGGATCACGGTGTCACACAGAGGCCACAACACTGCAGACCCCAGGCAGAGCGATCTAGAGCCCACACAACAGCATTCCTGGCAACCACTCACCTTCTAATTTGGTATTTGGTCCTTGCAAGTACCCAGCAACTAGCTGGTTATTCCTCAGGTAGAAGGTCTTCTGGCTGATATCCCAGATCCTGAGAAGTGAACGGACCATTGTACCAGATGCCATTGTGCTGGGCCCCGTGCTCAGCCCCTTCCTGTGTCCCCTGAAGTCACTGAGTCTGCATTCAGCTTTCTGCCTGGGGAGTGGTGTTTTTGCATACCCATGGCATGAGGGGGCGACTGAAATCAACACTGCTTAGGGGACAGGCCCAGTCCTCGCCCTGCTCCTTCTCCTCGGGTTCCCGAGACGAGCGCCTGGACTTCAGCCCCGGGCAAGCTCCTGTCATCCCGGACTTTCCGGGGTGCAGCGTGTCCGATCTGTTGCCTACACGGCAGCCACCAGTCACGCATGGCTACTGAGCTCTTGAAATGTGGTGCGACCGAAGATCTGAATTTTTTATTTTATTTTTATTAATTTAATTTTATTAAGTATTAATTTAAACATAAACAAAGAGTGTCATCTGAGACGAGAAGTTTCAAGGGACAGAATACCTTGTAGCAACCTGAGAAGGTCTATCCCCAAGCCTGTGCTCTGCCCACCAGGGGCCTGCTCTGGGTCTGGCAGGGGCAGCTGCTCCTGGAAGGGGTCAGTGTCCTGTCCAGCTCACCCAATAGTCTGTTTCTGGCTCCCAGTCTTGTCTTCTTGGTAAAGGGCCCCTCCAGCCATGAGATGGGTGTGGGCCTTCTGCTCTCTACTGCCCGCCAGCCTGTGTCTCACCCTTGTCCTAGGAGGTGCCACTAACAGCACCACCTCAGCAGGTGGCTTCGAGGAACCCAGAGCTTGGTGAGGCAGTCGGGCAAACCATAAACTGTCTGCACATGTAAGCATGCGCCCTTTTGTAATTATTCTTCGTTCTGGGCGCATGCATCTGAAGGGACAAAACAGCCCCTTCTGGAGGCCTCCAGGGGCTCCTCTTGGAGCTCCCAGCCCACAGAGGAGGCAGAGCCAGCCTCTCCATGTCCGGGAAGGGGAGGGCTTGCCCAGGGGCATGCGCACACAGTCTGGCCTGCAGCCTCTGGCCAGAGAAACTCAGCACTGGATGGCGAAGTCACTCGGACAAGCTCTGTCATGGGTGACAAGGCAGAGGGCACTTGTGGTCACATCATAGCCTGCCATCTTCACAACAGTGTTGGTGACACCCACAAAGCTCCTGGCCCAGTTTTTACAAATCACTGTGGTTAGGGGGCACTTTGGAGCTCACAGAGCACTGTCACACTGCTATCTTCACAACCACTCTGGTGGACAGGCAGGGGTCCTTGTAAACCCGTGTCACAGATGGGGAAACTGAGGCCCCGGGGGCAGGATCCTCCACCGTGTCAGCACAGACCGGCATAGCTAACCATCACCTAGAACTTGGCACAACCCTGCCCTGGCGCCCTCTCAGCTGCTTTGCCTAGCAAACTCACACACTCGACCCAAACCCCAGCCGGGCTCCTGGGCACGTGCCCATCACTCACTGAGTTGCCAGGGTATCAGGGAAAGCCAGCCAAGCCTGTGAAGCCAGCCAAGCTAGCATACCTGGGATATTTTGAAATACAACCCCTGAAGGCCCCACACATGGCAACCCCCTTTTCCAATCTAACGGACATCGCTTTCCAGCCCAGGCACAGACAGCTGAGATATGTCTGCCCCAGCTCCTCAGTCAGCCTTACCTGTACACTTGCATCTTCCAGAACTTCTTTCCTGGGGGGTAGCAGGCTGTCTCTGAGGTGAACAGGAAGAGGAGGACGGAGATTAGGTGACTTGCGGAGCACCTGCAGACTCCCATCCTGTGGCACCGCTGGCGACTGGACTGCCATTTCGGGCCCAAGGGAGCTACTTATAAAGAAGATAGTCCCTCACCCAAACCAGAGGTTGCCGCCCTGTCCCACTCTCAGCAACGGAAATGCCCTCAAATTTCCAAAACGAGAAGCCCTTGCTGTTGTCACGGTCAGCCCTGCCGGGTGTCGCAATGCAGTGTCGCAACCATTGCCCTCCCCCGGTGCAATTTCCCCAAAGTGGAGATTTCCATTTCCCTTCACCGAGTCCCTGGGAAGAAAAGCTCAGCGCAAACCAAACATGCCCATCAGCCTGACAGGTGTCCCGAGACTGTTTGTTGACGTAAAAAACAAATTGGAGTAGAACTGTCCCCTTTCCTAATGCTGAGTGGCGGGGCCAGAGCACAGGGACAGTCTCATGTCATGTTGTGTCTTTTGAAGGAGGGACAACCTTGCTGGACTCTGGGCCAGGGACAGTGAACACTCTGAAAAGCACCAAATAGTAAACATTTTAGGGTGTGTGGGCCACACAGTCTCGTGATTACTCAGCTCAGTGCCATAGTTTAAAAGCAGGTAAAAATCCTGTAAACAAACAAGCTGGTTGAGTTCCGTCTGACTTTATTTACAGAAACCGGTGGTGGTGGTGGATTTGCCTGAAGGTTTCTGACTCCCACTCCTGAGACAGCTTCCTGGGAGGGGCTCTGACGCCCGCTCTGTCCTGTCATCCACAGCTCAGAATTACGGTCTTGGGACACTGGGGTGAGCTCAGCACTGGGCTGGAAATGGACCCAAATCCCACCTCTGCCACTTGCCTGTAGCCGCATGTGTGACCTTGAACAAGTCACTTCACTGATTTAGGCCTCTGCCTCCTCATGCCCAGAATGAGGTCAATAGTGTCTTCTTCACAGTGTGAGGAGGGAGGGAAGGGGAGGGGGAGGGGAAGGAAGGGAAAGGGGAAGCGGAAGGGGAGGGAAGATAGAGGGAAGAGGAAGAGGTAGAGGTAGAGGAAGGGAAGAGAAGGAAGGGAAGGGAGAGAAGGAAAGGAGAGTGGGAAGGGGAAAATTCTGGCCCAGAGTGGGGACTAATAAACATTAACTTCCTTTCTTACTACCTCCTAGAGAGTTAGGGAAAAGGCAGCATACTTGTATTTGTGGGTGGAAAAAAGACAAGGAGAGTTTCTACTTGACCTGCATGACGGTAGTACACATGTCAGCGCAGAAACTGTGTAGCATTTCAGAACTGGGTGTGAGCTCAGCGACCCTCTCTCCCCGACTACTGTTTCAAAGAAGACCCAGAAAGACCCAGGAAGGAAAGGGACCTGTCCAAGTCCCACAGCTCATTAATGGCACAAGCACAACCCCCCGCTAGCCGTCCTCCTGCAGCACTCGATATGATGAGTCTGACTTGATTTTCAACCAAAACAGAGTCTGTGTCCAAATGAGGGTAAACCCTTCGAAGAGGAAGGCTACACTTGTTAAGGCTACACTATTTGAAACTTGTTAAGAGAATAGATCTTAAAAGTTCTCATCACAAGAAAAAAATTATATAACCATGTGTTGTGATGAGCAGATCATTATGTTCTACACCTGAAGCTAATATAATATGTCAATTATACCTCAATAAAAAAATAAAGAGGAAGGTTACAAAGGAATTTTCCATACCTTTAAAGAGCTCATGAGAGCAAATGGAATATTTATGCAAAAGTTGTATCGCCTCCCTGGGTGTTTTCTTGGAGGGACAAATAGCCCTGTGATTTTGTGGGAGTCGTCTAGCCCCTGAAACACATTTGAGAAATGGTACCTCCTTTTGAGGGCCATGGGGGTGCTTTATTTGTCTTTGTTGGCTTTGGGGAGGGTTGCCTGAAGGAGGTGCTGCATAGGAACCCACAGTCACGATCCTCCCAAAGTTCGGCTCCTGGGAATGTTCTGCAGTCCCCAATCCAAATTCAGAGGCAGATTTTTCCTGGAGAGCAGAAGCCATGAGTTCCCACCTTTCCGAGGTATGTACCCACTGGCCGCTGTGCCCAAGAAGTGGGTCTGGGTCTGGGGTGGGCATCCCTGGGCCAGGCTTGACATCAGGAAATCCAGACTGCATCCTCCTATGTCATTTACGAGCTGGGCCACACAGGATATGTGTCCAAGCTCTCTTGGTCCAAGTTTCATTATCAATTAGCTGGGGCTAATAATAGAAGCTTTGTCATGGGTCACTATGAGAAGTGAGGGACTGCATGTGGTGAACTTAGCCCTGACCTTGGCACATGGGAAATACTCAGTAGGTTGCCATTGAGTGTGCATTTCATCCCAGGTAAAGGGAGTGAGATCAATCACAATGCACGTGACCCAGTCAGCCCTGCCCTGTATGCTGCTCCTTGCTCCCTGGGGTGGGGAGGAGCAGCTGCCTCCTTCTCCTCATGCTTCTGGCCACAGTTCCACTCTTGGTTCTGTCTTGAAACAGTTGGTGTCCCTATGGTTTCTGCCCACAGGACATGTCTGACTAACTTTATTCTCAGTTCTGGCGCTCCGTGCCTCACTCCGCTTCCTGAATTAAGTTTAATGACTGCGTCATGTAGTGGACTTGGCCCTCCCCGCTGGCCCCTTGCCTTTCCCTCTGAGCTCCGGGCATCACAATTGTGACTAGCGCCTTCCACAGGCTGAGCCCTGCCTGACTATGCACTTGTGAGAGCAGAAATGACCAAGTCCCACTCACAGGGAGATAGGAGAAGCAGGCTGCCTGTGTCCTTGGAGTGACACCGGGCAGGTCTCCAGGGAACATAGGGGGAGCCTTAATTGTGCCTATACAGTGTTCAGCACAGCGACATTCACATAAATGTCGCCTTTCTCAACTTCAGTTCATTGCCTCTTTCAGTTCTAGAGTTTACATTTGGTTCCTTTCTTGTATAGTTTCCAATCCTCTGCCAAAAGTTTCAATCTTGTCTTTTGAACCCCTCAACATTTTATTTGTGGTTCATGTAAAGGCTGCCCCTGATGACTCCCTCATCTGAACCCCCGCTGGGTCTCCTCCTATCGCCTGTTTTCTCTTGTGCACAGGTGGCCTTGTCGGTGCCTGAGTACTTTTTGCTGACTGCTGGACACTGTATAGTATACACTGTCAGGATCACATGAGGCTCTGGGTGAAGCTATCTTCATCCAGAGATGATTCACTTTGGCCCCATGGGGCAGTGCGACCAGGACACTGCAGCCCAGGTGCCTTTCACCCAGGCCTGGCTGGAGAGGACTCAGTAGCTGTGTGGGCTGCTCCACTTCGTCACTCCTGACCCTTCAGTGTCCCAGCCCAGACCTGGGGTGTTTAACGGGCCCCTCCTCCTCAGTGGGAGATAAAGGAAAATGTTATTTTCCTCACCCCCAAGCCCCATGAGTCTGTACAAAGATCAGCGGCAGCCTTTGAAACGGGCAAATGCTTCTAGGGTAAAGGCCCAGATGCCAAGCTCTAACTCCCTGGAACTTTTCAGTGCCTCAAAGTCTTGGTCAGAAGACTTTCAGTCAAGATGGTGGCATAGGTAAATGTGGTCCTGGAAACCTCCCACAACCACATCAAAATTATAGCTAAACTACAGAACAACCATCATTCAGAACCACCTGAAATCTAGCTGAATGGAAGTCCTATAATCAGGGATTTAGAGAAGAAGCTACAGGGAGACTGGTAGGAGGGGCAGAGACGCAGAACATGCGGGTCCCACACCCACGTGTGGCAGTTTAAAATTGAGAGGGATGTCTCAGCTGCAGAGGCCCTCCTGAGGAGCCAGGGGTCCCAGCCCCACACCAGGCCTCCCAGCCCAGCATTTCAGTGCTGGGAAGAAAAGTCCCTATAATTTCTGCCTATAAAAGCCAGAGGGGACTGAGGCTGAGTGAGACAGAGAACTTCTGAAGTCCCAGGCATTCCTCCTAAAGGGCCCGTGCACGGACTCACTCAGATTCACTCCCTCTGAGCTCCAGAGCTAGAGCGGCCGCTCCAGAGGTCCCAAGGACACACAGGGAGGAGCTGAATTGTCCAACATTGGGGTGAGAGCTGTGGGGGAACAACTTTCCCCCAGACAAAAGTGCTGGACGAGGCCACTGTCCCTTTTCTGAGCCCTTCCCTCACAGAGCCACAGAGCAGTGGGCACCGTATCCGAGACTCCATCAACCCGGCACTCACTGTGCTCCCCACCCTGGTGGCTCCCTGAGGCTCCGCCCCACCCAACTGTGGGCCCACTCAAGCTGTTTCCAGTAGCTTTTCCATACCAATGGCTTCTCTTGCCTTACACTTTGGACTTTCTTAAAATCTCTCAAACAAGCAGTATCTTTCCTCTGTGTACCCCATACCTCTTGCTAAGTGGCCCCAGGCCCAGTACTAGCAGCCACTGGCCTTGGTTTGCATTTTGGCCTCTGCTGAGCACCTCCAAGCCCAGTACAAGTAACATCCATCTGCAAATTGTGTTGTAGCTCATGCTGAGTGGTGCAAGGCAGGGCATAGGTGGTGGCTGACCTTGCACCTCCACAGAGCCAGTGCCCCCCGTGGATAGCTTAAGACTACACTGGATTAAAACCCTACCATCTCCACAAGTGACACACTCAAGGGTGGACCAAAACCCTACTGAAGCAAATCCTGCTCCATAGGGTTGACTCCTGCACACAAGCTCCTCTGCTGTAGTAATAGCCTGTCCTCACAGCAGGTCAGCCTGGGGGCCAGTCTCTCCCAGTGACACCAGCAATAATCAAGGCTCAAATACAACAGGACAGTGCACACAGCTCATACAGGGTGAACCTGGAGAGCCCAGCTCAGGTGATCAGGGAGGGTGAGGCTCTGGGCCCTACAGGACACCTGCTACACAAGGCCACGCTACCAAGTCCAAGAGACATAGCAGCTCCACCTAGTACATAGAAACAAACATAGGGAAGCAGCCAAAATGTGGAGACAAAGGAACAGGTCCCAAATGAAAGAACAGGCAAAATCTCCAGAAAAAGAACTAAATGAAATGGAGACAAGCAAACTTCCATATACTAAGCTCAAAACAATGGTTATAAGGATGCTCAAGAAACTTAGTGAGAACTTTAAGGAAGTTAATGGAACTTCAGCAGCATAAAAAAGGACATAGAAACTATAAAAAAGAACCAGTCAAAAATGAAGAATACACTAACTGAAATGCAGAATAATTTATAAGGAGGGAAGCAACAGTAGAGTAGATGAAGCCAAGCATCAAATCAGTCATTTAGAATACAAAGAAGCAAAAAAAACATCCAGTCATAACAACAAAAAGAAAAAAGAATCCAAAGAAACAAGGATGGTGTAAGGAGCCTCTGGGACAACTTCAATCATCCAACATTTGAATCACAGGAGTTCCAGAAGAAGAGAGAGAGAGAGCAAGAAATTGAAAATCTATTTGGAAAAAATAATGACAGAAAACTTCCCTAATTTGGTGAAGAAAATAGACATACAAGTCCAGGAAGCACAGAAAGCCCCAAACAAGATGAACCCAAAGAAGCCCACTCCAAGACACATCATAATTAAAATGTAAAAGTTTAAAGACAAAAAGAAAATTTTAAAAGCAGCAAGAGTAAGCAGTTAGTTACCTACAAGGGAGTTCCCATCAGACTCCCAGCTGATTCTTAACAGAAACCTTGCAGGCCAGAAGGGACTGGTAAGAAATATTCAAAGTGATGAAAAACAAAGACCTACAACCTAGATTACTCTATCCAGTAAAGCTCTCATTTAGAATCAAAGGACACATAAAGAGCATCCCAGACAAGGAAAATCTAAAGGAATTAGTTCTTTAAGAAGAAAAGGGAGAAAAAGAATAAAAAATATGAACAATAAAATGTCAATAAATACGTATCTATCAACAATCGAAGCTAAATGACAAAATAAACAGAAAAGCAGAACAGAAACAAATTCATAGATACAAATAACTTTTTGAAGGTTGCCAAATAGGAGGGACATGAGGGGGGTGTGAAAAGGTGAAAGGATAAGAAGTACAAATTGGTAGTTACAGAATAATTACAGGGATGTAAAGTACAGCATAGGGAATATAGTCAATAATATTCTAATAACTATGTATGCTGTCAGATGAGTATGAGATTTATCAGGATGATCACTTAGTAAGTTATATAATGCAGAATCACTGGAACGTTGACCTGAAACAAATGTAATAATGTGTGTCAACTGTAATGAAAAAATTTAAAAAGTGAGTTTTTAAAAAGCCTTGGCAATTCTCTGATGCCCTCAGATACTTTTGAAATACATTTTGTCTAGCTTTACTAAGTGTCCCAGCAGGAAGGTTGGTTGGTCCTAAACTGCCTAGGCCAGGGGTGGAACCTAATGCTGTCTGTTTTTTAAGTCTTTTTATTCATGATTCCGGACTCTGAGCAGCATTTGGGGCAGGAGAAATGTTTAAGTTTGGACAGAAACCAGAAGAGGAAGGTCTCTTAACACCACGCCAAGGAGCAGGGAACTTACGTTAAAGTAAACTGGAGGGTGGCATTGTTGGATTCATTTTAAGATCATCCTGGGCACAGTGGACAGATGGGTGAGACTTGGGTGTGTTTGGGGAGACTGAGCCTGCAGGCAGGGTGGTGGTATGCTGGCAAACGTTTGACAGCTAGATCTCAAAAACAAAGTTTTGATTGGTAGCAACCGCTAATCTTCCTGCTGTAAGTGCCTTCTCTGTGGACGATTTCAAGCCACCAGCATGACGTCATGGAATGCGCAGTTGGGAAGGGATGTGCACAGTCGGACCTCGCTGGCCCCAGCGCCCCACGGAGGCAGGGAGATTCGACTGCTCGGCAGTCTTTCTAGAGAGAAGCCGTCCCTTTCCAATTCCAACCTTCTCCCTCCTCAGCTGGATGGCTCACCCACAGGTTCTGTCCCCTTGAGGAAAACAGTTCCTACTGATAAATCCAGTTTATCAGGAAACCTAAATGGATCTCAGTGCAAACATTTTGAGCTGTGCCTCTGTGTCACCCAAGCACCATTAGTACAGGTTGCAGCAGTTAGCTTTGGGCGGACAGGTGTGCACCTTAAACTGTACTGACCGAATCTCATACTGAGGTTCTTCAGCCAACTCTTGAGTGCCTGAGTGTTATGGCACACAGCACACAATACCAGCAGTATTGTCATCCAAACTTTATAAATTTTTACTAAGATAATGGTACAAAGACTTTAATTACTCCCTCCATGAGAGGGGTAAGGACCTCAGTCCACAGAGTAAAGAGGGGCGATACAATACGACCTGTCATCCTCTCTGTCAGTCTCCACCTACCCAGCCCTGCCATGTAGCCAAGTCCATGCTAACCAAATCAGCAGCTTGCTGGTGCCCTCTGAGCTGCAGCATCAGGGTAACCATAGCTGCCCTCCAGCCAGCGAAGGGCCACCAGGAGCGTATGTAGAAAGTCACCCGTCACATTCGCTGCTTTACAAGAAGCCTGCTCTTCTTCCGGGTACAAGTAGTCAACTGGCAGTGGGTCCTTCTTCAGCTTCTTTCAAGATGATTTTGGTCCAGCAGTTTCTGGGTTTGATATTGATTTGCATTGATAGCCATTTTTTTAAAAATCCAGTTACCTCATGTTTCCAGAGGTACATGTCTGCTCTTGCTGTCTTGGCTCTGATTATAAGCTTCATTAGGCAGCTTCTCCAGGGACAGGAGGGGGACAGGAACTTGTGCTCAGCCTCTGTGTTCTCCTCTCTCACAGATCTTGTTTGGTCCTCCTAACAGTAATAGTAAGCGGTGCAAGTTGGGCACATTTACATCCACTTCTGAGATGGGTGCAGACACACACTCACTCTAAAGAATAAGAAATCAAGGCTCAGAAACATTAAATCCATTGCCCAGTGCCTGAGGCAGGATTTGAACCCAGTTCCTGTATTCCTCCCCACACAGCTGTCTTGCCAGTGCAGCAGCTGGCTTTTCTTCTCTGCTTCACATCACAGTTCACAGAAGCAAGAATTACATCTGCTCCTACAGGGTTCCTTTCAGTTTCAATTCATCTCTTACAGGGCAGCAATTTACTCCACAGTTGCTTTGAAATTGTATTTTCTTTTCTTCCTTTTTTTTTTTGTATAAGACAAGGATGTTTCTGAAACCTTATGTGGGTTAAAGAGGAAGCTCTTTAACTGCTTACAGACAAGATGGCCAGTTGCCCTGGTCTTTAGCACTTTCACAGTCTCACATCTCGGGATCCCTTCCAACCCTGGAAAACTGAGAGAGTTACCACCTTACAGGAAGTTTTAAAGAGTGCTGACGTCATCTGGTGGCTGATGCAGGCACAAGTAACAAGCATTGTACCTTGCCTGTTCAGCGTGTTGTTAGTAGCAGAGATGTACATGGTCCATTCTATTAGATAAATAGACAGATAGAGCACACAAAAGCACCCCCAAAACCCAAGTCTTCCACTCAAGAAAAGAGACCATAGTAGATACAATAGTGATCAATTAATTTAATTTAGCTCTTCATACCTAATTGTGTCCAACTATGTAATCATTATATGGTCAGTATCTAGAAGCTTAAAATTGTTTTCAAATTGCATTCTAAGAAGGATTTCCCCTGAGGTCGGTGGTGTAGGGAGGATGCAGAGGTCCAGTGAGGTAGATGACTTGCCCAAGGTGTACCCAGGGTGGCCCCATCTTCATCCTGTTCCTCTGTCCTCACTCTCCTGGCTCTTCAGTCAAACCATGAATCTCTCCATGCTATTCCTTCTCAGAGCCTTGTTCTCTGCTTGGCAACCGTGGTGCTACCCACACCCCTGGTCTTAGATGGAGAAGGTGATTCCTCTTCCCAGGAGGGCTTACCTGCACTGTCTCCTGAATTCGATCCGATTGAAGTGTGTATATATTTACTTAGCACCTATGTGCCAGTTGAAAATATTTTGGAAGGAACCCTTTTTAAGTATAGTGATTTTTTCACAGCATATCACTGGCTGTGGGAGTGGTTCCAGCACCCTCCTTTACATATTTGGAGAATGCATAGGACCATGGTCTCATATATTAACACATTGCACGAGAGATCACTACACCCACAGAGGGTAGGGGGACTGGCTGCCCTCGGAGTAGCTGCTTGTGGTTTACAGAGCACTTCTCCCTCCGTGATCTCATTCGGCTTCCGGCCCCTGCAGCTTAGTCCAGTGGGGAGACAGACTGTCTGCAGGCAAGCCTGGCTCTTCCCCTTAAAGTGACTGTCTGGCCTTGGGCAAAACACGTAACCTGTCTACGCGCCAGTTTCCTCTTCTGGAAATGCGAACAGTCGCAGCCCTTCCTCACATGGCTGTTGTGAGGATTAAATGAAACAAGCCCGGCGAAGAGCTCAGCAGAGCACCTGGCTAGCAATGAGCACGGTGGGCGTGTTTGCTGCTGCAGGCTCACCTCAGAGATGTTGTGGTCTGGGTTCCAGACCACTGCAGCAAGCAAACATCCCAATAAAATGAGTCACACAATTTTTTTTGGCTTTTCAGTGCATATAAAAGTTATGTTTCTACTGTAGTCTATTCAGCGTGCATTAGCCTGTCTAAAGAAAAATGTACACACCTTAATTAAAAATACCTTATCACTAAAAATGCTAACCACCCTCTGAGTCTTTGGCAAGTCATAATCTTTTGCTGGTGGAGGGTCTTGCTTTCCTGGTTATGGTTGCTGACTGATCAGGGTGGTAGTTGCTGAAGGTTGGGTGACTGTTCGGATTCTTAAAATAAGATAACAATGAGGTTTGCCACATCCACGGACTCTTCCTTTCACAAACGATTTCTCTGTGGCATGCAGACCTGTTGGATAGAATTTTACCCACCCTAGAACTTCTTCCAGAATTGCAGCCAGTCCTCTCGAACCCTGCTGCTGATTTGCCAGCTCAGTCCATGTAGTAGTCTCGATCCTGTGTGGTCACCTCAACAATCTTCACAGCATCTTCCCCAGGAGTAGATAGATGTGCGACTCTTCCTTTCACTTGAACACTTGGAGGCAGTTGTAGGGTCATCCTTCATCCTTGGCCTGATTACAACACTGCTGTGTCTCAGGGAGCAGAGAGGCCCCAGGAGAGGGCGAGAGACCAGGGAACAGCCAGTCGGTGGAGCAGCGAGAACACTCACAGCATTTATCAATTTTGATGTCTCATATGGGTTCGTTTGTGGTGCCCCAAAACAATTAATGAGAGTAACATCAAACATCACCAATCACAGATCACCATAACACATCTAATAATAGAAAATTTGCAATATTACAATACCAAAATGTGACACAGAGACATGAAGTGAGCAAATCTGTTGGAAAAATGGCAGCGACTGACTTCTCGACAGAGGGTTGTCACAGACCTTCAATTTGTCAAAAGTGCAGTGTCTGCGAAGCGCTACAAGGGGAGGCGCCATAAAACGAGGTGCCCGTATTATGTCCGTGAAACCCTGAAGGTTCGCCAACCTCCTCTTGACATGGAGGAAAGTGAGACCCAGAAGGAAAAAGAGTTCACCCATTAGAGGCCCGCTGAGAACTGGAAACTGGGTCGTCAGACCACCAACTGTAAGACCTTTCTCACACAGATCTTAACCAGAGGTCGCAAGCCAGTAGCCCATAGACTCTTTTATTCAACCACTCTATTGTTTTATATAGTCAAAATACTATGCATACCAAAATCAGAATAGCTGACTTTGGAAAAATAAGAAGTTCTGGCCACTTGGGCCTTTATACTCACGGGACAAGCATCTACTGGAACTCACTAGTGACAGCCACCACCCTGCCCATTCTGCCTCAGATCTGGTGGCCTATACCAGCTCCTCTCAGTGTTTCCCAGTGAGCCCACACTGCCCTTTCTCCATTTTACCAAAATATCTCTCCAATTCTCATGACTCTATCAACAGTGGATAATGAGCATTAGACTCTAGGAGCTCCACGGTTTTTCTCACGGCAGCAAGCCTCCTCTGTCCACCTGCTGGCCTGGCACCATGGCTGCATGGTCTCCCCATGGTGACTCTCTCCTCCACAGTGGCCAGATCTCCCAAACAGGCCTGGAGCTCCACACCCTTGATGTTTCCCTGGAAGCTTGCTCTTCAGAGTCGGGAAGCATTTAGTAAACACCAGTGTTGGACCTTTTCCTCCCTATTTTTCAGATGAAAAAATAGGAGTGGAAGGAGCTTACCTAAAGCCACGAGGAGGACCTGATAGAATACAAGGTCTTCCGAGGTGTTCCAGCCCCTGGCTCCAGACAGAGCTGCTGCACAGAAAGGAGGACACCAGGCAGTACCTGTACCACCAGTGCCTCCCTAGGAGCTGCTGCTCCCTCTTGACTACCTGAGGAGAGGAAGAGGGAGAGCGGAAGCCTGCCTTCCCACACGCCCACACAGGGCTGGTGAGGCCCTGCGGCCAGAAGGGTGACTCAGGCTAACAGAAGCCAAACTGGTTCTGATCCGTGTAGAACTGAGGTCACGTGTGAGGAACTGAGCTGGAACAGTGAGCCTGGACCTTTGTGCCCACCCTACCCCAACTCCCATGGGTCCGTGCATGCAACCTACAACCAGACAATATGGACGGACTTAACTCTGTGTGCCAGGCACTCCTCCCAGCATTGGGGAGAAGCAGTCAAGGCTCTGATGTGTTAATGCAGGGAGGCGGACGGAAAAACAAGTAAACGAGTAAACTAACTCCATGTGACAGTAAGCGCTACAAGGGAAATCAAAACATGATGTTTCTAAGGGATGTAAGGAAAGTGATCAGGAAGGGCTTCTTGGAGAAGGTGACGTTTGAGCTGAGACCTGATTGAAGTAAAAGAAAAAGTGTTCCCTGTGGAGGGAACGGCAATCACGGAGGCCCCTGGTTGCAGTTCTTTGTGGTTGGAGGATCACATGGAGGCCAGTGTGGTTGGGGGATGGCTTAGGAAGCGACAGGACATCTGTGCCTTTTCCAGTTAACCCCAGGCTCCACATCCTGGTGCTGGCGTGATGCTGCCCTTCTCTGGGAGACCCTATTATCTAAACCATTGCCTCTTGGCAACCTTAAACTAAGAATCCTTAAAGCCCTTGGGTTGGCACATGGGGAAATAGAGGCAAAGGCTCCTTTGGCAGAATGAAAGTCCCATGTCTGCACTCTGGACAGGTCCCTTCTGCTCTCCAGGGCTCCATCCAACAGCTGCAAAACGGCCGGCACTTCCCGCCCCACCTTAGACGAGGGGCGGGCTGGAAGAAGGAGTGGCAGCCAGACTGGAAAATGCCTTACACACTACATGCTGTGGGTGATGCCTTAGCAGAGAGGAAGAGGCAGGTGTGTCTAGTGGCTGGCTCCGACGGCTGCCTTCAAGCCAGTCTCTTCTGTGGGGGAAGACAGGTAGTGCTCACTTGCAGAAGGGCTCCTCATTAGTAAGCATGTCCAGCGGGTCTTTTGGAGCCCTTTACAGCTCCCTAACCCTGTTTCTGGAGGCCTGGACTCATGCCCAATGTCCAATCATTCAGTCCATAGCACCTCAGATCTGGCTGGTAGCTGGGTAGGGAACTGTCCTGGGTGCCCGACCATGGGGACTTCCCACGGCTTCACTTCCTGCTCTTCAGCTTGGGCTCACCAGCAAGAACCAAGGCCTCTGAGCCTGGGCTGAGGACTTCTGAAGCAGCTTTGGTAGAGAAACGCTTGCCTAAATCAGGAACTAGATTTGTAAGCCTGGAAATTTGGGCATTGGGACAGCCAGAGCACCTGCCAGTAAGGCCTGTCTTGTCATCATGGTGTGCGTATCAGCTATCACATCAGGAGGGCCACTCTGGGAAGCAGGACTGGGGCCCTCAGGTTTACCTGACCTTCACTACCTCAGTCGTTCGACCACCCCACGAGGTGGGCAGTTGTGTGACCCTCATTTCATGATGTCTTCGGGATCACACAGATGGAGTTCAGAAGGAAGAAGAGAAACAGCCATGAGAGGGTGGTGGTAATCAACGGACAGACCACCGTGACTGCCTTTGTGTCCCATGACCTTCCTGTTCCCAGTTAGCGTCCCTTGTGAGATCTGGCTACACTTCCTGCCACTGTGTCCTGTCTCATAGACTCTCTATTACAGCTGAAGCTCAAACACATCTGTTTTCTGCAACCAGAACCATACCTGAAATAATCCTGTGAAAGCCAACAAGTGATACACAAGGGAACTGAGAAGTCTGTCAAGTGAAAATGAAATACAGAGGGATGGACTCCAGGTGGCCACAGGGGACAAAGGGACCCAGCAGCTCCTGCATCTGAGAGCACACCCTCACCCCTGAGCTCCTCACAGACCCCACCCTGCCTTGCACTGTGGACTCACTCCTCCTTTTCTCACTCCCACCTTCCCCTCGTCTTCCAACAGTGCGTCAGGCAGAGAACTCGGTCAGAACAATCCAACCTTCCTGGTGTCCTTGGAGCAGAGATGAAGGAAAAGGTGAGATTCCTCTTGCTTTCACAGAAGCCAGTGACAGCTGTCAGCTGCAACAACAGCGAACAATCACAGCAAAGCCAAGTGTGCCCTGGGCCCCACACATCCTGCCAAGTGTTCCGTGAGACTCTGATGGGACAGCAGGGAGCATGGTGAGTGTGTCCCTGTCCTCTGGGACTTAACCTTCACACTTCCAGAAACTGCATTTCAGGGTGATATATGTGCATGGACACAGGAAGCATAGACTTGTGGAACCAGAGAGCTCAATGTCCCCCTGTGGGGGCTTGGGGTGTGGCTGAGGAGGGAGGTGGGACAAGCAGGGCAGGAGGGAGTGAGAGGAAGGATGACTGGGCATTCAGGAGGTGTAAGTCATCAGAGTTAAGAGCAATGGTCAGGGGGAAAGGCCACGTGAGGAGCCCACAGGCTCAGGGGCCTAGCCACCAGACCCTTCTCCGGTTATCTCTTCAAGGACCCTGGACCTGGAATAGAAATGAGGTGCCAGGACTTCTGACAGGGGAGACATGGGAGAAAGCCTGGCAACTCTTTAGTTTGCATTTTCCCTTTTACATTGTGTGATTCTCTGGGGGAGTTGATGGTAATTATGGCATCTTAACCCCAAAGAACGACTTGAGTTAGTATCTCTGTTGTTGTTATATGTCATAGGGTGGATGAGCCTTGGGAAGCCCTGCTCCAAATGTCGGTCTCCTAAGAATGCTTCGTTTTCTGAGGCCAGAGGCTTTCGTGGGAAAGCAAAGACATTCCCACCCCAGGGTCTTGCAATGTGTCAGAATTCCTGGAGAGACAGCCACAAGCCTCTCTGTGCTGGGTAACAGGAACATGCGATTGCCCTGCGGCTGGCTGCACAGGGTTGCATCACTGGGGAAAGGAGGCTGTGCCCAGGAACACAACAGCCCAGGGTCGGGGCTTGCCCAGGCAGGCCTGGAGGCTGCCCCAGGACTTAGATCGTGGGAGGGCCTGCCCATCTCCATCTGTGGCAAGAACACAGATGCACACCCAACTCAGACCGGCCTGTGCACTCCCTGGGAGGGGGCTCTGCAATGGTTCCATACAAACACCCCCCTTTGTGGTTCATGCCTGACTCGCAGAGGATGGTTTCCATATGTGTACAAGCCCAGCAGGCAGTGGAGATTAGCATGCAGGGCACTTACTGGGGTGTTACTTGGGGATGTGAAGAAAGAAGAACAGAGCAGAAAGTGAGGTTGAACTGTAATGCAGTCACAGTGTAGGCCTCAGCCCATGCTGAGCGAGGACAGCCCTGGTAAGGCTGTCCGGCCTTTCTGTCCCCACACTGACTCGTCATTGGATCAGGCTTCCCTTGGAGGAGAGCTGTGGCCTCTTCAGCTGTAGACCATTCTCCTGGGCAGGGAGGAGCGCTGGGGGCACACACAGTATCTACGTAGCAGTGACCACAGCAGCTGTCGTGTCGTCACACAGGCACTTACACTGACTTTCTCAATTCTTTGAGGATGGCCTGAGTCCTAAATTTTTGGACACTCCAACTGGCAGAAGCCAAACGCAAAAGCCTCCATTTGGCAAACAGAAAAACAGAGGTGACAGGAAATTCTGTAGACAGAACTTAGGCTAAAAACCAGTCCCCAGAATCATGTCCTCCACAGCCTCAGTAAGGCTCTGATGCCACTACGGAAATATGAGCCAGCCCACCCAAGAGCACATGGGCCTCCCTAGCAGGTTAGGAACCAGGCAACATTTGATAGAGGCCTACCTGTGGTGGGCACCCTGTCAGGTGCTTTAGCTATGTTATGTTTCCATCTCTTCAATAGCTAAAGGCATTTGTCAACCAGCAAATCAGAGGTTCAAAAGTGGGAGGCGACATATTAAGAGCACAGAGCCGGGAAGGGGCAGGGCAGCACATGTCACTGTCACCTGGCAGGTGATGAGCTGGCTTCAATGCTGTAGTTGAAGGGGTGTTGGAGTTCTGAGGGCCAGCCAGCATGTGAACCTGTTTCTACCCAGAAGTTCGAGCTGTGGGAGAGAGGGAGAGCCTTTATCTCTTGCAGCAAGGCCTGTTCTTGAATTTTGGGATTGGTCTGAGGCCCTTGCTGGGGCTAATATACAGGGGGCTCCATGTGGTTGATCAGAGAAAGTTGCAGGCTGCTGAAG
Organism: Macrotus californicus; assembly: GCA_007922815.1. NCBI lineage: Eukaryota > Metazoa > Chordata > Mammalia > Chiroptera > Phyllostomidae > Macrotus > Macrotus californicus. Next base: position 101,525 of record VMDR010001426.1, on the reverse strand, counting down.
ACATGACTCAAGCCCCCAGCTCAGGAAGGAACCTCTGGGTGAGGGCAAGGCCACAGAGAAGAGGCTTTCCTACAGCTCCAGCTGGCAATGGCTCCTTAAAGAGCGTCAGAGGAGGACGTGGGCACCAGGTGTTGGTGCCATTGTCAGGCCAGGAGAGGGCTGTGTGTGCATTGCACCTGTACCGTAAGCATGCCGCAGTCGGATGTACCGCACGGACGCTTCATTTATTTGCAACCAGAGAAGCCTCCACGCAGATCTATCTAAATACATTTGAGGTGTGACTGTGGCCCTTTTTTTAAAGGCACGCCACCCCTCACATTGATGGGTGAGGCAAAGACCTCCAGGTGAGGTGTAGGCTCAGTGAGGACGGAGCAGAGCCCAGGAGAGAGGAAGGCACGGCCAGGTCTAACCCCTCCCCCGTGGGGAAGGCTTCCCGTCAGGAAAGTGGGAGTGAGGACAGCACTCTGATGGCCCGCAGAGCTTGGAGCAGAGTGGCGTGAACACATCAAGCTCACGCCAGCTGATAGCCATGGGTCTTCCAAAAGTCTATACGTGTTGAAGTTTTGGGGTGTTCTGTTTCATTTGTGGTCATACGAGTTCAGAGTGTCATCTATCTGTTTGCTGTGAAGTAAATACTCGGTCACCGTGTGGTGGCTGTGCCCTTCCTGTTCTCAAAGGAATTGTGCTCTGAGTGACTAGATTGGCCCGATTCCCTGCCAAGTAGTGCTCAACTGTGTCCTTTTATCCTTATTCTTTCAACTTTTCTGTTTAATATTTGGGGCATGTCTCTTGTAAATAGCATGAAGCCACATTTTAAAATCCGATCTCATAATCTGTCTCTCACCTAGGAAGCTTAGTTCATGTTCACTTTTTATAATCTTTAATGAATTTGGACTAGCTTTACTACTTACATTTTTAGTTTCTATTTTACCCCTTGTCAATGCTTCTTATTTCTCCTTTCTTGCCTTATCTGAGGGGGGCTGTTATTATTTCTTTTTAAATTTATTTCAATTTCCAGTCCCCTACTGGTTTAGAAGTTACACAGTGTTTCTGCTCTTTTAGTGGTTACTATTGAAATTTAACATGAATATTTTATTTTTCATATACCTAAAGGTAATACATATTTAAACTTCCTTCCCCCCCAAATACATGAATCTATCAGCATTTTAAATTTTAATCACCTCCCTCTCAACCTGTATGTCATTGTTGATGGCATTCTAGGTCTGTCCTTTTTTTTTAACTCCATATTTAGACTGTTTTTATAGATACTATGAAGTTCGTTTAAATTTTCCTACACGTTTCCTGGTTCCTTGGTTCATCGTTCTTTCTTACAGCCCAGACCTCGTGTGATGGGCAGAGGAATGGCTCCCAAAGCCAACTGCATCTTAATCCCCAGACTTCTGAATGCGTTAGGTTACACGGAAAAGGAGGCACTGAGGTGACAGGTGGACTCAAGCTCGCTAATCAGCTGACTTTAAAGCAAGGAGATTGGTCTGGGTCATCTGATTGGACTGATAGGTGCTTCTAAATGGGGAAGGAGGGCAGAGAGCGGGCAGAGTGATGTGAGGCGAGGAGGACCCAACCACCGCTCCGGCTTTGAAGACAGAGGAAGGGCCACCAGCGATGAGGCAGGACGCAGATCTCCCCAGAGCCTCCACCAGCCCCACGGACGCCCTGTTTCCAGCCTGTGAGACTTGGGTCAGAATTCTGACTTGCAGGAAGGGAAGATGATAATTTGGTGTTGTTCTGAGTCACTAATTTTGTGACACTTTGTCATAGCAGCTAATACAAAAAAAGAATATACTTTCTAGTATTTTCTAGAAAATAGAACCATTTTTCTTGTTTTTAAAAACAACATTTAGACCTCTTTTAATGAGAGCTTGGTGGTAAACTCATTTATTATTTTTCTGGAAATATCTTTATTATGTCTTTCCTCTTAACAGATAGTTTTGGTAGGTACACAATTCTGTATAAATAGTTCATTTTCTCAGCACTTTGAAGATGGCATTCAACTGTCTCCTGCTTTCATTTCTATTATTAAGTCAGCCATCAGTCTACTTGTAAAATAATCTCAATACTTTGTTTACAGATTCATTACAATGTATCTGTGTACAAATTTCCCTTTATCTTTCTTTGGATGAGCTGTGTTTCCTGGCTCCATGGATTCATTTATTTGTCAGTTCTGGAATATTCCAAGTTAATTCTTTGAACATTTTTTTGTTTGCTCTCTATCCCCACCTTAAAAGGTTGTTATTAGATGTATATTAGGCCTTCTCACCCTCACAGTGTCTTAACACATCTGTTACATATTGAATTGTCCTGTTTCTTTGTTCTGCACTCGGTGTAATTTTTCTGGATTCTTCCAGTACAATAATTCCTTTTTTAACAATTCATTCCTTCTGTTGTCAAAACTCATGCACTGAGTTCCTTTTCAAAAACTGTGTTTATTATTTCTAAAAGCTCGATTAAATTCTTCCTCAAAACTGCCAGGTCATTTGTTATACTTGCCTTTGCTTACTTTTTGATTCATTTTTTTTTTTTACTTTAAGTATTTCAAATACAGTAATTTAAAATTCTGAATCTGATAACTCTGAAGTATTTGCAGGGGGTAGGGGGCAGGGCTCAATCTGTTGTTTTTGTTGCAGACTCAGGCTCCCAGCTCATGGGATTGAGTCACATTACAGCTGAAGGTCTGAGTGATGACACCAGGTTTCCATCTGTTACTTTGAAGTCCACCCAGAAATAACCTTAAAACTCTCAAAAAAGGGAAGGAGGAGAAGTAAAAACTACATTGAATTATTTATAACATTAACCTTCTAATGAAACATAACAACTTAGCTCTTTGTTGAGACAGGTAAAAATCAGTGTGATTGAATGAACATTTTAGTTAAAGCGGCTGTCGTAGAACAAAGGACCTTGAATGACAGGGGTCTGAGAATAGACTTCATGGGGCCCATAAACTCACTTAAATTTTATGCAATAGGTTAGGTTCGTTTTGGGGATAAGGACCCATATCTCAAAAGGATATATAGTCTCAAAAAGGGTTAAGATTCATTACTCTGGAGAAACTTTAAAAATGAAAATAAACTCTAAGTTATTACTTTGTATCTTTCTCTTCCTTATTCTGGCTCCTGGTCCATCTTTATGTAGCTTCCAAGAGAGACTTTTGCCAATTTTTCCATATGTGATTTTGAAGTCATACAGTTTGAAAAGAAAAGTACTAAAGTTCCAGCAGATAAGTGAGCAAAGGAAAATTTGCAAAAAAATTGAAAGCAGATGGAAAACAGAAGTATAGAAAATGCTTAACTGCTGTTATGAAGAAGGGAATCATAGTTAACATAGGCATTTGCACCTCATAAATTAGCAAAATTAACAAAAGCACATTTCCCAACTTTGGGGAGCCTGCAGTGAAACCTGAGGCTGGCGACAGGCTACAGTTCCAGGTTTTTAAGAAGGTGACCGTGTGACATGTGTCCAAACCCACAAAGATATGATGAATCTTTGCTCCCATTTCAGGGAACCTTTGAACAGAAGATGATACAAAGGATAAAAACCACATGATTGTTTCAGCAAAGATGAAAACAGCAAAATAGTAAGACAAACCTCAACATTCAAAAAAGGAAAATTAGTTAATAACGTTACATTGTTAGAAAATTATGCAGCTATTTGAAACATTTAATTTTGAGGACTGGGTAGCAAATATGAAAAGTGCTTATAATACACTGTGTCATCTCAGCCCTGGCTCAGAAGAGGCAGGGACATTCCTGAGGTGCACAGTTCTCAGAGAAGATGGAATGAGGATGCAAACATTCCTCCCTTTAAAATGTTCTGAGCAGATGGTTGTGCCTCATGATTGACGAGCACACTGATGAGTAACACACCAAGAAGCCTGTGACTACACATATAGACTTTATAGTTCCGGGCAAACAAATCCCACCAAAAATGCTATCCTGACACATACCTAATGAGCAACATAATAATCATGGAACAGAATGCTGAGTGGCCCAAATGTTCACCTTTTCTGTTCGATGAGGGCTCATCTGGAAGAGTTAAGAGTGGCTTTCTCTTCACAGGATCTCAGTCGTCATCATGCCAATAGTGCCCCCTGATGTCATGAGCTCTTGACTCACCATGGTGGTCACCAGTCTACTCACTCTTCCCAAACATGTTCATGCATTTGCACATTTCTCCTACTCAGAAGACTCTTGTTCTGGCCAGAAACTCATTCACCCTGAACTCTGAGGCCACCTCCCCTGACAGTTATGCCCAGACATTCCCCATCAGTGTTTGAGCTTCCCTGGGGCTCGCATGCCCTTCCCCTTATTTCCACATGGCTGTTCTGTGTTAGGGTACATTGAGAGTTCTTCTGTTTCCTCACTCTTACTTGGAATTTCTAGAAATCAGCACCATGTTTAACCCATAGAAAAATGGATTAAATATGAGATCTAAGTTAGGTAAACCTGATTTTAAGTTTTGGCCACATGGCCCTGGCCAGTATGGTTCAGTTTGGTTGGGCATCATCCTGCAGGCTGATGGATCAAGGATTTGGTCCTCAGTCAGAGCACATGCAAAAGCCAGCTGATTGATGCTTTTCTCTCTCTCTCTTTCTCCCTATTTTCCTTTCTCTCTAGAAGCATGTTTTCGGGTGAGGAATATATATATATATTTTTTTTGGCCACATCATTGACTCTCTTTGTGACCCTGGACAAGTTACTAACCTTCCTTGAACTTCCTTGAACTTATTAGTACAAAAAGGATTAAAAAAAAAACCAAAATTGGTTTCATAAGGCTATTCGCACATGCTAAGTGCCCAATAAGTATTAGCTATGCACCCAGGCTTGTGAACCAGGACCAGATTCCTTGCTCCTAGCTCAGTGCCACATGGTGTGGGCTGAGGAGGTGTATGAAGCACAGGACTCCCCAGATCCTTGAGGCAACAAGTGTCCAACTCTGAGTCCAGAAGTTAGCAGTTGCTTCTCCTGTTCTGTTGGAGCCCTTAGACATTGGGGAAATCCCTTCACATACTTCCTCCTGTGTTCACGTTGAGGGGCCCAGAGATTGCTGCAGGGGCAGGAGTAGTTATGTCCCCTGGCCATCGCCCAGCCTCCTGCCCTCTCTGCCTTCTGGAACAACAGACAATGAGTCACTGCTGACATCACAGTGATGCCCACTTGTCTGGGAGCCTGTGACCTCGTAATGTGAAGAAATTTTCCTTCTGAGAAGCATTTCCTCCAGGCTACCAGAGATTTGTCTCCACTCTTACTGCCATTGCACTGAACTTACTTCTAACCTCTCGAAATGCCCCTTTAACCCTGACATTAACTATTGGAGACCTCATCTGTGTTACTGAGAAGAATCAGGACCTCTGTCTCCTGTCTTCATTTCGTTTCTCAGAACTGCAGTAGAACCATAACACCATGGAATGATAAAAAAAATCACAGTCTAAAATCAGATTAGACCCCGGTGTGAGTCTGGTTTCTGTCTGTTATTAGCGGAGTAATCTTGAGCACATCTCCTAACCCCTGGCCACTTACCTGGGCCACTTTCCTGTGAAAATCAGGTACACATTATTCCCCTGAGGGGCTGAGTCCTGATCTGAGCCCAGAAGTATAATGTCTAACCAAGAGCAGCACATGCCAACACTGAGCTTGTAAGAGAGCACAGCATCCTGGGATACCTGTAAGAGATTCACAGTGGCTGTGACATGCTGTATGCTCAGGAAGTCATGAGGGAGGATGAGGGACAAGCTGCGGGGTTGGCAGGGCCCTGAATATGAGGGATCTGCTCTGCCAAAACCATGGAAGGAGAAAAGGCAGAGGACCACCCGGATGTAGCAGTGGACCAAGGTTTAGAACAAGGCAAATGCGGTAAGGAGGCTGGTTGAAAGGTTGCCGAGGTAACCCAAAGAGGATAAGACAAAGTATGAACTGTGGAGATGATCATCAGGATGGACAGAAGACCCTAGAAAAATTTAGGAGGTAAAGTCAACAGGACTTGGTGATGACTGAGGATGGAGATCAAGGATATTCTTGTTTATCGCTTAGATAATGGAGAGGCAGTAGCATCACTTACTGAGAAAGGAGATACAAGGAGTAGGATGAGATTGTTCTGAGGGCCATGGAGGGAGATGGTCAATTCAGTTTAAGTCGTGTGTTGTTTGAGAAGCTGACGGGGCACCCAGTGCAGGTGGCGGCTGAACTTACACACCTGGAATTGAACACAGGCTGCAGATGAAAAATCTGTAAGTGACAGTTGAGGCCTGAGAGAGAGAGTGAAGGGTGGGTGACAGTTTAGTTTGTGCTATTTTGTCATGTCATTTATAAAAACCAACTGTTCTCCCTGCTAGATTATGAACTAACACATTTTTATCTTTGAGTCTCTATTTTCTACAATAGTATCTTGAATAAAGTAAGTGTTCAAAAAGTTGGAATAAAATATTAATAATTACAATTCAGTCATTTTAAAAGGAAAGTGCTTTCACTAGCTAGGAAAATATATCTTCCTCACGATCTTGAGGACTAGTCCAGGTGAGGAGAGAATGAAGAAATAGGACTTCAGGATTCAAGATATAACACAGGAGGATCAGGCAGGGGTCACCTATCTGGGCCCGAGTGGTGTCTCTGATGCCCTGGCCATCAGGGCACCAGACAGCATCACGGGAGCCCAAGGTGTGGCTCTTGGGGCTGCCTAGAGTGAGGACCCCTCCAAAGTCCCCAGTTCTCACTACCAGTCAGTTATAGCTCTGCCTGATAGTATTGTACCTGGTCTCCCACTAACCTTGTCTAGAGTTTACTGTGAAAGTAAATTTCCTATGCTTACTAACTTCTGGTAAAGTAAAACTTCCTTTTCTTTGCCCTAAAAGGTCTCCTCTAAGCCTCAAGGGGTGTCATTTCTGAAGTGTGAGCCATTTCCCTTTGCTCAACTTCAAGAACGCCACTGCTTCCTGAGCTGCCTGTGAACTGTCCACCCCCAAGGCAGGAAGCGGCTCTGCTTTCCAGTGGTGCGAGACCTACTGGACCTGCGGGCTGGGCTTGCGAATGTCTGTCATTGCCCTTGAGGTCTGGCAGGTAGCACTGGCCACAGCTTCCCTGGGGGCCCCACTGGAAAAGAACTGCTGGGAAAACTTGGCAGTTATTTTGCAAAATCACCCGTCCCACAGCGATGGTTCGCAACCCCCAACGTGCTCTCCTCCATCTGCTCTAAGCAAACTTTCATCCAACAGTCTATCTAGGCTTACCAATGACACAAGTCCCACAGCACTCTCCATTCTCTCTGGGGGACACCACCTGTGACAAACCAGTCCTCACTTCCTCCACACACCCTTCACTCTCCATTTGCTAGTTCCATTTATTTTTTCTTCACAGTGTGTATCACGATGCAAAATTATATTGCGTGTGTATTTACCTGGGTGTTTGTTCTCTGTCTCTTCCACTGGAATGTCAATTCCTTTACTCTTATTTACAGATACACTCAAAGCCCAAAGAAGTTCATACAAACAGCAGACGTGCAATGGTTGTTTTGTAAGTGAATGGATCGATCTATCTTTCCATTCTCTTTTCCAAATATTCCCCCAATTCTTGCCCTGGCTGGCATGTGGCTCTCCTTTGGGAGCCATGTTTTCTCTGCAGCTTTCTTGAGGAGGGAGGACTCATGCCTTGACATTTCAGGCCAGGAAGTCGGGCCAACACTGGGCTACCTCTCCACTGACATCAGACTGTGACCTCCATACAAATGAACAACCCATCAACACAAACAGAAGCCTCAGCCCTTCGAAGTTGACACCTCTTCTTGAAGCTTTGAGCTCCTGGTCCCCCGTCACCTCCTCCATGTAGTAATATTTGGTACCTGGAACCACACTCTCCTCTTTGTCCTTAACCCCAAAGGAATGATCAGTCACTTATCTTTCTTACCTCCAGTGACTTGCACTCCTATTCTCCCTTTTGTATCCAGTCCCAGGGCCACACCCTGTGCTTTGTCATCACTCACAACTTCTTTTGCTCTCAAAAGTTCAAAATCCCACCCTCTGACCACAACAGACCATCTTTACAGCTTGTTTCTCCTTTTTTCCCCCTCTGTCCCTCACTCCTGCATTTGCCCCATTTTCTCTGTGTCCTTAACCACTAGGGACCCAATCCTCTGACCTAGTAACTTTGCTCTGCCGTCTCCTCCTATCTTCACTTCCTTCCATCCTCTCACTGGGGCCATTTTTGGTCAATGTTCCCACTGCCTGGCCCTACCCTCCCATTGTACTACCAGGCAGAGCTCTGGATTGTCCGATGTCTGCCCCCTGGATCCCACACCAAAGTCACTGAGCACATTGCACACTGATGATACCCAAAGCAACTGGCCTTCTGGTTGCTCAGCAACCCTTTCATATATCTTTGACTTTCTGGTTGTCCCATCTGCATAGAAAATATTTCAAATGTTCCCCACTTTGTTCAATCTCCTACCCTATCTCTTCTTTCCTCACAGCAAAATAATAGAACTGGTAGGAGACTTTCTCAACTCCCCATCAGCTGACACTGAAACCTACTGAACCTTTTCCTTCTTCCCTCTCATCCACCAGGAGCAGGAGCCCACTCTTATCCAAGGTACCATTTCATTCAGCCTGCTCGAGGTTCTCACATCACTGGTCATTCTCAGTTGTTAGTGAGCACACGGTGTGCAGGGCCCCCCGCTCAGGGCTCTGCCCGAATTGGCTTCCTTGGTCCTCCTCAGAAAGCTATGCTGTGGCAATTGCTGTCAGCACACCCATTGTACGGGCCCAAGTTCACAGCTGGTGGGAGAAATACTCTCTACACTCCTTATTCCACTATCGTGAAACAAAATGCTATTTCATCCTTTTCCCATTTCTGCAGGTAAAATTAAGTGCAAAGGCCAGCTATTTGCTTATCATACAGATAATATTGCCTATAGTGCCGGTCTTCATAATGACAGACAAAAAAGTCTCAGCGACACAGGGGGTGTTCCCTTTGCCTCGGGGCTCCACCACAAGAGATAGGGTTCTGCCTCATAGGCTAGTTCAAATTGTCCATTCTGAGAAGCAGTAAATTGAGAACCGCCACAAGATTATTGCATTTACTTCCTGTGCACTACGAAAATCTGTATGGGTATTCATTACTATCACCAGCTTTCTGTTTTTAGTTAAAATAAATATGCTCTTGCAATTATTATTTAAACAAAAAAGTCTTATAGAACACTGACAGCTCCAGGAGTTATGTCTCATCAAATAACCCCCAAAACCTGTCATTTAAATTTTTTGTCTTCACTGGCAATATATTACTGTTGTGGTTTAAAAATAAGCCACACATTCTTTGAGACTTTCTCATTAAGAGGTGGAATCTGATTTCTCTCCTTTTGAATGTGGCTGATACTAGTGACACAACTTCTAATGAAGGGAGTGAGCAGAAGGCGAGGCCGAATCACTTCTGCAGTCAGGCCGTATAAATCAAAATTTACGCAGCTCCTACCTGGCTCTCTCCCTAAAGACACACACTCTTGGAACCCAGCCACCAGGCCATGGGGAAGCCCGAGCTTCCTGGACAGGACATGCGATGATGCTGTGACCAACAGCCCCACTGAAGTCCCAGTGGAGAGACAGTATCGCCTCCAGATCTGCTAGTCAATGAGCCGTCAGGTGACTCCAGCTCTTACTCTCGAGCCCCCAGCTGACACAGGGTGGATAGGGCTCAAGGTGACCCCACTGAGTTCTGGTCAATTGCAGATTCCCATACAGAATAAATACTGTCTTCTTTTTAAAGCTGCTAAGTTTCAGGTGGGTTATTTCCCAATAATAGATTAATGAAACAGGTGCCTTGGAAATAATCCTTAAAGAACATTTTCATATCCTTAAATGGTATTGACACTTGTTAAGTCTGAGAAGGTCATTGGCACTTTTTCTCAGATGAATCATGGAGAGATAAAAGCTTATGACTCTGCTACATCTACTATTCTAAAGGTAGCTAGAGTGTGTCTATTTCATTCTGTTGACTCTGCTAAGAAATGGCAGAGTAGAAATTTAAGCTCAGGTAAATTTCCTCCACAGCCCACGCACTTACCTTAGTAACCCCTGGTGCATCCTCTTGTTTTTCCCAACCTGTCCTCCACTAGCTCCTTCCCATCAACTGTACACACGTTTGAAACAGTCGCATATTGAAAAATTCTTCCCTAGCCTCATGTCTCCCTCTAGCTACAACCATGTCTCTTTCTCGCCCTCACAGCCAGATTTGTTGAAAAAAATTACCTGTGTTGTCTCCATGTCCTCACCTTCCAATCTCTCCTGAAGACCTTTCATCTGATTTTTGCTCAGCCAGTCCCCTGAAAGTGCTCAGGGGTCTCTCAGATCCTGGATCCAATATGGACACTCTGATCTTTGTCAGACTGGAGGCACCGTCAGTGTCCACATGCCTGACTCACTTTGAAGCCCTCCCCTCTCTAAACACCCACACTCCACATCTCCTGGTCATCCTTCTATGGCCTCACTGTTGAGCCTCTGCTAAAGGCTCTACATTTTCTGCCTGACTTTCAAATACCTCTCTGTCCTGGAACACCTCTTTTAAAAGGGTCACTCTCCCTATTTCACTCACCCCACAAGTTTAATTATCTTCTTTGTTCTTTTTCCTGTTTGTTCGTTTTATAAATATATTTTATTGATTATGCTACTACAATTGTTCCATTTTTCTCTCCTTTATTCCCCTCTGCCCTGTACTGCCCCCATCACCAGCATTCCCCCCCCTTAGTTCATGTCCATGGGTCATACGTATAAGTTCTTTGGCTTTTCCATTTCCTATACTATTCTTAACTTCCTCCTGTCTATTTTGTACCTACCATTTATGCTTCTTATTCCCTGTACCTTTTCCCCCATTCTCCTCCCTCTCCCTCCCCACTTATAACCCTCCATAGGATCTCCATTTCTATGATTCTGTTCCTGTTCATTTACTTAGTTCATTTTGGTTTTGTTTTTTTAGATTTGGTTGTTTATAGCTGTGAGTTTGCTGTCATTTTACTGTTCGTATTTTTGATCTTCTATTTCTTGGATAAGTCCCTTTAACATTTCATATATAAGGGCTTGGTGATGATGAACTCCTTTAATTTGACCTTATCTGGGAAGCACTTTATCTGCCCTTCCATTCTAAATGATAGCTTTGCTGGATAGAGTAATCTTGGATGTAGGTCCTTGCCTTTCATGACTTTGAATACTTCTTTCCAGTCCCTTCTTGCCTGTAAGGTTTCTTGGGAGAAATCAGCTGATAGTCTTATGGGAACTCCTCTGTAGGTAACTGTCTCGTTTTCTCTTGCTGCTTTTAAGATCCTCTCCTTATCTTTCATATTGGACAATGTAATTATGATGTGCCTTGGTGTCTGTTTCCTTGAGTCCAACTTCTTTGGGATTCTCTGAGATTCCTGGACTTCCTGGAAGTCTATTTCTTTTTGCCAAATTAGGAAAGTTCTCCTTCATTATATTTTCAAATAAATTTTCCATTCCTTGATCTTCTTCTTCTCCTTCTGGCACCCCTCTGATTCAGATATTGGAAAGTTTAAAGTTGTCCTGGAGGTTCCTAAGCCTCTCTTCATTTTTTTGAATTCTTGTTTCTTCATTCTGTTCTGGTTGAATGTTTCTTTCTTCCTTCTGGTCCAAACCATTGATTTGAGTCCTAGTTTCCTTCCTGTCACTCTTGGTTCCCTGAAAATTTTCATTCATTTCACTTTGCATAGCCTTCACTTTTTCCTCTATTTTGCATCCATACTCAACCATTTCTGTGAGCATCCAGATTCAGTGTTTTGAACCCTGCATCTGATAGGCTGGCTATCTCTTCATTGCTTAGTTGTATTTTTTTCTGGAGCTTTGATCTGTTCTTTCATTTAGACCATATTTTTTTGTGTCCACATACCTGTCATGTAGTAAGGGGCAGAGCCTTCGGTATTCACCAGCCTGGGGCAACCCATGTCACTGCACTGTAGTGCTGTAAGTGGGGGAGGGGTCCAAGAGGGAACAATGCTACTTGCTCAGCTCTCAGCTGGCTTTCAGTCACTTTTTATTACCCACAAGCAAATTGGGCCCTTCTGGTGCTGATTCCCAGGTGGGTGGTTTTGTGTATGTTCTAGGACCCTGTGGGTCTCTTCTACAAACTCTCCTATGAGGCTGGGAGTTCCTTCTGCCACTGCAGCCCCCACGGGTTTTTTCAGTCAGAGGGTTTGAGGCTTTATTTCCCTGCACTGGAAACCTGGGTTGCCTGGTTTGTCTTGCTCTTCAGTTGTTCTTCCCGGTTTATCAGCACACAAATGTGGGGTTGCCTGCTCCACTAACTGCAGCCTCATCTGCCCTGGTCCTCCAGCCACCACCTCACCATGAGTCCTCTCCACCCCAACTGCCTGTATCCACCCCTCCTACTGGTCTGGATGAATGTTTCTTCTTTAACTCCTTGGTTGTTGAACTTCCATACAGTTCCATTTTCTGGTAGTTCTGGTTATTTTTTGTTTTTAAATTTGTTGTTGTCCTTCTTTTGGTTGTGCAAGGAAGCAAAATGTATCTATCTACAACTCCATTTTGGCCGGAAGTCTGTCCAAGTATCTTGTCTATTCTTAAAAAGTTCAAAATATAGCCCTGGGTGGTGTAGCTCAGTGGGTTGAACACGGGCCTGCGAACTAAAGGGTCACTTGTTCAATTCCCAGTCAGGGCACATGCCTGGGTTGTGGGTCAGGTCCCCAAGAGGGGGCACGTGTGAGGCAATTACACATTGATGTTTCTCTCCCTCTTTCTCCTTCCCTTCCCCTCTCTGTAAAAATAAATTAAAAAATCTTTTTTAAACAAAGTCCAAAATGTAAACATCCACTTCAGACTCCTCTCTTGAACTCCAGATCTGTGTCAGTAATGACCCACTGCACACTCAAAACTCAGCACAATCAGCAGCAGAGCTTTTCTCTTCCTGCCATTTGCCACCTTCTGCTTCTCTATTTCTACATCAGTGAATAGGATCATTACCCAGGAGTAGAAACATCTATCAATAGACACCAAAACTAGAAATCTGGTTATCGACCTCCTTTTGCCTATAATCACCAAAGTCTGCCAACTCTACCTTCATCCTATGTGTGCCACCCACTCACTCCTTCCAGATCTTCTGCAACAACCACCAAACACTCAGCTCCCAGCTGGGTTGGATGTGAGCAAACCAGGAGCAGGGGAGCCTGTGGGAGGCTGTGCTGACATCCATTCTCCAGATGGTGGCTAGAAGCCACTATGTTAGGAAGCATACTGGACATGTTATTCTCCTGCTAAAAATCACCCATGGGTCTCCATGTTGCCCTCCTGTTAAGGACCAGGCTTCTAGCACACTGACATCTTCCTCAGAGTCACATCTCTCTCTCACCCCCTTTCCTTGTTCACTTTGTTCCAACTATGTATGGCCCCTTGAAATGAATTACAAAAGGCTTCTTTCCCTGATCTTATTCTCATTAGCTAGAAAGTAATTTGAAATATTGGCTTTTTAGTAAGGACCCTTTAGTGCCAACCGTCATAATATTGTCATAAGAAATATTCAAGCCTATGAAGCAAATGTGGGTGGCCCCCAGAAGCACCTGCACGTTCATATGTGGTGATCCTGGCAGCTCTGTGCTCATCAGTGAACACTCAAAGATAAAATGCCGGTCTCTACCCTTAGAGCTCACAGCCCAGTGCCATTGACAAGGCATTGGTAAAAGGCCAGTGTCTGCTTCCTGCTGGCAGAGTGTCTGTGTGAGTGGAACAGGCTTTGCCACATCGTGTTCTCTTGTCAGGATCTCTTTAGAGCAGGAGCTCCCTTCCCTTTGGTTAAGTGATTGGTCAGCCTTGGAAGTGCTATCTGCAAGGTACAACAGAAGTGCGCCCACAGACAACAGTGTAAAGAGAGACACCCAACCTCCAGAACAGGACAGAGGAAACATACCCCCAAAAGCCATGCCCCCTCTCCCACCAGCCAGCCTTGGGTGAAAAACCTCCAGCTCACTGAATCTGTTCTAGGGAATTCCCAGAATCCACTTCTCTGAATTTTGGTGCGGGTGACCCTCTCTCAGAGTGTAGGTACATACTGGCTGATGAGCAACCTCTGAATGAGGGTGATTTTCCATGATCTTCTGTGACTAACAAGCCCAGCAGAGAGTGACATGTTGGTCATATTTGTGGCATATGCTTTTTGTAGGAGAGTTATGTTTTGAATGTCAGCTTCCTGTTTTGGTGATTCCCTCTTTGTCATGGAAACATGCATCCCAGCATCACGTACACTGACTGAGGTCTAATTTTTGTCAGCTGACCCTGGAGGGGGTGAAGTTCAGAGCACAATAGGGATCTTCAGAGTCCTCCCAAGGATGATCTAGGGTCTTCCTAGATATTCAGGTTCCTAGGCTCAGCCCCACAATTTTGTACCAGCCAGTTTGGGGTGGGAACCCAGAAAGCTTTATTTTTAACCACCTGATCCTCATATAAGCAGTCAAAAGATTTGAGAAACTCTGGTGCTCTGAGGATAAACTGTCATTTAACATAGTAAACATGCAAGTTGATACTTTCCAGTGTGAATGGCACCCTTTGAGTTGTATAGTGTGAAGGGGAGAGAGTCTTGGATGAAGGTCAGGCTGCTCTTGAGAATATGTGGAAAGAGTCTCTGGTCTTCCTCTCAGTTCACATCTGCAGTTTAGAATCACTCAGAGCCATTGATCTGGCTCTCAGTTGTGCCAACAATGAATTTGGGGCTCTGGGGAGCAAGAAAGAAGTATGAGGGGCAGTTTCTGGGCTCAAGAAGGCTAGGAAGCCAAAACTCACACACATCTCCCAGCAGAGAATCTAAAGTAGGGTTCACTAAATACTTATGGAAGAGAGGGAAGGAAACATTGGAACAACAGCACAAGTTCTTTTATTATAATAAGGTTGAGGGGGCACGAGAGGTCAGCTACTCAGAGGCAGAAAGTATTTCTCTATTTCACAGCCCATTCCTTGGGCCACAGACCCTTTGTTTTCTGATGTTCCACTTCCAAATTGTTTGGGTCTGTGCTTCTCAAGCCATAGGCCCTGCCCTTACTTCTACCTCTTGGCCACACCTACACTATGGCCCTAGTGGACTTCCCTTCCATCTGGACTCTGAGGCTGGGCCTCTCCCTTGGGTTTCTGGCTAGCAAAATGAAGATCATCTGAGATGGCTTGAGCAAGGTCGACTTTCCCATCTTCCTGAGCAGCACCGCATGCCGGGCCCATCTCATTCCGTATCCTCTGTGCCCAGCACTGCAGTGCTCAGTAACATTTGATTATGGAGGAATGAGTGAGTGAGTGAGTGAATGAAGGGAGAGGTTACTGGTCTACACAGCCCATGTCAGAGTGTGTTGTGATGGCAGAGTAACGTGAAGTCAAGAGTAAGCATTCAGGAATCACTCTACCTGACCTTAACCCATTCCACTTCCTCACTGTGGTGACTGTGGGCACAGATTCCTCTTGGCCTTCCCTATCCAGACGTGGAGTCCATTTTCCTACCTGTGTCCCCTTGAATCTGGCTGCCCTGTAACTTGCTTTGACCAGGAGGATATGGGAGGAGTGACTATGGGAGCTCCAGAGCCCAGGCTCATGAGGACTTGCAGCTTCAAGTTTGCTCCTTCGAACAGCTGCCCTCAGATGCCAGACACAGAAATCTCTCGAGCTTTCTGGGGGAGGAACAGACACATGAAAGAGAGCCAAGACACCAACCAACAGTCAACGTTAACTCCAGGCGTGCGGGTGAGACCATCCTGGACCTTCTAATCCAGCTGACCCTTTGCTGAATGTGTGTGAACCCAGGAAAATCCTGCAGAGCAACCACTGACCAACACACACACTCATGGAAAATAAAACAGTGCTGTTGTAAGACATTAAGTTCTGGACTGGTTTTTACACAGCAGCAGATAAGTGAGACACCTGCGAAGTTCTTCAGGCATGGGCCGGGAGCCCTGAGACCCCACCCACACCCTTTCTCCACTGCTCACACCACCGTCCTTCCTGAAAATCTGGGCAGGTGTCCTGGTGCAATTCTCTGCAGGGCCTGACCTCCAAATTGGACCAATTCGGAAATCCTACTTGAGTTTCCTGGGACCGAGCTCCATGGTGACCTGACTAACCAATATTCTCCAACTTACGTGTGCATTTAGTCCTACATTCATTCAGCAAATGTGGCTGAGTGCCTGGCATATGTCATAAAAGTGTGTGCATGCTTGTGATATAGAAATGAACAAAGCAGACGAAACCCTGTCCTGTGGAACTTGTATTCTAGTGGAGGGAGAAGGAGTAAAACACAATAAATAGAAGTAAATCACAGAGTGTGTGAGAATGTGCTAGTGCCACAGGAAGGCAGAGATCCCAGGAGGGGAGCACGTGGCAATTTTCAGGGAAATGGTCAGAGAAGCCGTCATTGAGGAAGTGAGATTCCAGACAGAAGGCTGATGTAAAGGCCCTGGGGTAGCACCAGGCCTGCAGTCTCTGGAGAAAGGTTAGGGGCTCGGTGTGGCTGAAGCAGAGTGAACAGGTATGAGGGTTCTCCCAAGAAAGAGAACCAGTTGTGTATGTGGATGAATGGATGGATAGATGGTAGACAGATAGATGATAATAACTTGCTCACAATTATGAAATTATGGAAGTCAGAAGTCCCACCATCTGCTGTCTGAAACCTGAAAGACCAGAAAAGCCAGAGGTAGAATTCAGTCTGAGTCCGAATGCCCTAGAACCAGGGGCTTTGGTGTGTGAGGACGGGAGAAGATTGCCCCCCCCCCCCAGCTCAAGAAAAGAGGTCAAACTCGCCCTTCCTCTGCCTTTATGTTCCATCAGGGCCCCAGTGGATTGGATGTTGCCCACCCACATTGAGGAGGCATCTGCTTTGCTTGGTCACTGACTCAAATGGAATGTCTTCTAGAGACACCCTCACTGACACACCCAGGGATAATGCATGTCAGCCATCTGGGCACCACTCAGCCCAGTCAGGTTAATGCAGAAAAGTAACCATCACAATGACCACTTTCCCCGTAAGCCCATGAACATTCCCTGGAACCATGTTCCCTGGAACAAGTCTAGAAAGCACTGGGCTTGGAGAAACTGAGTCTGCAGTCCTCTAAACACTTGTCACCTGATCATGCTGTTCCTTGTGTCTCCAGAAAAGTCCTGGGAAAAATTCCAGTGATGGGCCTCGCTGAAATCCCAGGCTCCGGCCTTCTTTGTCCTCACCTGCTTTGACCAGATCCTGGGCCAGGTGTCCCAAGAGGATTACAGGGGAAAAGGATGGGAGCAGAGGACTCACTGCAGCGTGGCTGTCACAGGGAGGAGGAACCAGGCACCGTTACTTCTCATATACATGCACAAAAGGTGAGAGAATGTGTTTATGTCTCTCTTCCCTCCTAGGCTCTAAGGTCCTAGGGAGCAGGGCCCTGTTCCTCTTGTTAGGGGTTGCTAGGAAACTGCTGTTGTGGGAAAGACGGAGTTGTACACCATCTGAGGTAGATGCAACTACTGTAAGTGAGGTGGAGACTTGGGTCACAGAGCTGTCACCAGTGATACTAAATACCGGGACTTCAGTGTAATGGCTCACACAGCTCAGCCACTAAAATGCCGTGGAAGTGGATCTTTGTTGCCACCTGCAGACCAAAAACTGAGCTGCAGGCTCCTGGCCTCAGGATGAGCTCTAAGGTTGGGCCTGCATTGCTTACCTAGAGTTCATATATTTTAAAGACAGGGACTGGAATTTGCTTGGGGGTAGAGAGACTCTTTTTTGGTAAAACACTAGCAACCCCTTTAGTTACACAAATAGAAAATCCAACTGGAAATGTAGGAAAAACTCAAATGCCAGTGCTTCTGACCAAGACATGCTCTTCTCTGTTTATGCTCATTTTATTAATTTTGTCGTGTTCATCTCTGAAATGGGTATATATTTCAGCAGAATGGTATCCAGGAAAAGTTGGTTCCCATTAGAGTTCTCTTTTTTACTTTCACTTTTCCTCTCTAAATCTGGTTTTAGAGTAGCCTAGAACTGCCCTAAATTGTGCACATGGTAGGGTTCTGTCTCCAACATCTTGAGCAGTTGTTTGCAGGGCCTACAGTTTTGTGTGGTGAGGTCACGAAGGGAACATGTAGTCAAAAGAGAATGTGACTACATTTTGAATCCTGGTTGGAATGACCCACGGGTTATGGAAAACCCTGAACACATCACCCTCTTGTATGATGTTGCTCCAGGGATTCCTGGAATAAAGACGTGGACTTTTATGCATCCAACACTGTCCATGTGTGGACCCTCTAGTGGATGCACACAGCATACACACCCAGACACCCATGCTCACACATAGCACACATGTGCACATATGCAGGCACAGGTTCATACGTGCGTATACACATACCACACACCTGTGCCCATGCATATGTGTATTGACACACACATGGCCACACACAGTGCTTCCTTCAGGCCTACTGTGGCTGTCTCCTCTGCCTGGACCATCCTGACCTGCCCACACCTCCCAGTTCCTCACCTGACTGGCCCCATGCATGCCACGTGAGAGATTACCACAGTACATTCTAATCACCAGTTTACTGTCTCTGGCTCTGACCTTCTAGTCCCCTCTGAGATGTAAACAATGGGTAATAACTAAAGTGTGCCTCTCCTGGGAACTTCTGTGATAATAGTTCTAATGGGC
Source organism: Macrotus californicus (assembly GCA_007922815.1). Taxonomy (NCBI): domain Eukaryota; kingdom Metazoa; phylum Chordata; class Mammalia; order Chiroptera; family Phyllostomidae; genus Macrotus; species Macrotus californicus. Next base: position 82,862 of record VMDR010001426.1, on the reverse strand, counting down.
TGGTTGTGGAATGAAGTCTCTGGTGTGGCCATCAGGGAGGAGGAAGAATTTAAGGGACAGCCTTGGAAGGTGGCATCTCTGAACTGCACCTGTCAGAAGTTACTTGCATTTCTTACTCTGAAATCCCCAGGGCCAGAACATCCATTGTTACTCCTATCAGAGCCTGGCAGGCTCACCCGTTGGGACCGTGTCTTCTAAATCTCGTGTATCCTCTTCCCCTCCCAAGCACGAATACAGAGCTGGTATATAGTAGATGCTCAAAATGTTTTTTTACATAAGTAGAGAACTTGATCCAGTTCACCTTGGCCGACCCCTCTGTTGGGGGTTGGGCCCATGGCTACCCAGGCATACCCATGTCTCCATCACTCGCGGGCTCTGCTCTCGCTGGGTTGTGTTGAGTTACCATGAGTGGAGAAGATGAGTGACTGTGGCAAGATATGGGTCAGGCCAACCTTGGAACCAGACTGCCAACTTGTCCCCAGGGCAATGCCAAGCAGGAGGCACGTGTGTGAGGAGGAGATGACGGGAAACTGGCTGAGTTGAAGCCCTAGTAGCAGCTGGTGGGCATAGTGTTGACTTCCAGGGCCCAGGATTAAAACCCAGGTCCGACTTGAAATACTCGGATGATTCCTCCAAGCCCCCTGGATAAAGTTTAACCTCCTTCTAAGGCGTTCACAATCAGATCCCATCTGTCTTCTCATCTTAGTTTGCAGCAGCTCCTCAGCCATAAGCCCTGGTTCCCAGACACGTGGATCACTCACAGTGCACCAAGTGAGCGCTCTGTCATCACACCTCCTTGAGTTGTTCTTCCTGCCTGGAATGCTCCTCCCCACACTCAGCGTCTGGAAAAGTACTTTTCCTCTGAGGCCCAGGTTAAATGCCCTGTCCTTCGAAGCCCTGTCCGGTCCCTCTGCCAGCTTCTCCTTCATTCTGCAGTGGCATCTGTCCCGTTGCTGCCATAGCTCTCCTCAGGCCATATCTGACAAGAACCAAGTGACTATCCACTAATTTGTTCAAGATTTTGTATTTGCTCAGCACCTCCTGGTGTGCCAGCAGCTGCTCTGAGCACTGGTGAACCAAAATTAAACAAAACATGTCCTCAAAAGGCACAGCACAGTCCCAACACATAAACACCAGGCCATTGGGAGGCAGGAAAAGAATCTAGACACATTGGAGCCATGAAGCCAGCATGTTTATCCTCTACTTAAGCCCTTCCTTTGGCTTCCCTTTGCATTTTCAAAAGAACCAAAGCTCTTACTTTGCCTTCAAGGCCCTCTGATCCAGCCCTATGGTTGTGCTCACCTCCTGACCCTCTCCATCACTCTCCGTGCTCCAGCGCCCCTGGACTTCTACAGGCATGTGAACATCAAGCCCCCTTCTGTCTCAGATCCTCTGCATTTGCTGCTCCTCCCCTGGATCACTCCTTCTCCCACTCTTTTCTGTCCTTCAGCCTCAGCTCACATGTTACCTCCTCAAAAAAGTCAGAGTCACCGTCCTGACCACCCTCTCTGCTACCATGAATGCCTACTGCCCTCACCCTCTATCAAGTAAATTGTCCTTGTTTGTTTTCTGTTTATCTGCTTCTTTAGTGTAGCTCACACTCAGTTATCAGCTCCAAGGGAGCTTGGTTCTGTTCACCATTCTAACCCCAACTTCTGGGATAAGAGTAGAATAAAAATTGTGGAGTGTCATTGGGTTCAGATGGGCCAGCTTTTAACCTGAGCTCCAACATGTGTAGCAAGTTATTTCATTTCTCTTAGTACAGGTTTCTCACCTGTCAAAAGGGGGTAAGGCCCTCACCAGGTGGCTCAGTCATTTGGAGTGTCGTCCCATAGACTGAAAGGTCACAGGTTCAATTCTTGGTCAGGGCACATGCCTGGGTTGCAGGTTCAAGCTCTGGTCAGGGCATGTATGAGAAGGCAATCAATTGAGGTCGCAACAAATTGATGCTTCTCTATCAGATCAATGTTTCTCTCATGGAAGAGAAATTTTCCACAGATGGGGTGGGCTGGGAGAGGAGACAAGAAGCTTCCCTTGCTCGCAAGATGCTCACCTCCTACCGTGCAGCTTGGCTCCGGCCCAGATCCTAACCGGTACTGGTCTGAAGCCCAGGGGTTGAGGACCTCTGCTCTAAAGCAATGAACAAATGTCCTCGAATGAGGGTTTTTAAAAAGGTGGGGAGTAAGTAAAGAGCTTCCCTTGCAGGGTCGTTCTGGGTGAAGACATATTCTGAAATACCTTGGTCCACAGCACCTGTGCATGGATGCTGAGTGGTTTTACTGGAGAGGAAGAGCGCCAGCCAGCAGCCCACCCTCTCAGAGCATGGAACTCGACCATAGATCCTCCACGAAATGGAAAGTGACCAGGACTCTTAGGACAAGAGTCCCTTCTAACAGCAAACTCTCCAGTCCTGTATTCCAAGTTGTAACCAGTCTCCTCAACATATCGGTTGCACTGGAAACTTAAAGTCAACCTGTCACATAGAAACCCACTGCCTATTCCTCACTGCCCCTCCTTGCTCCTCACACACATCAGAACTAGGAGACAAATAAAGGTATTGATTGATAGATTGAATGATTGATACATTGTGAAGTATCTGGCAGAAGAGTTGTAAGACTTGAACGAAAACTGAAATGTAAGCTGCCCAAGGCATTGTCTGTGGACAGAGGAGGAGAGCTGGGTTCTGCCTGGAGCTTCTTGGCTGTTCCTAGAAGCTCTGGAGCAGAAAGGCTGGAGCAGAAGCTGCAGCCAGCCTTCGAAGAGCTCACCACGGTTTGTTAGACACAGCACACAGGGGCCCGAGGCCCTGTATCAGTCTCTTACAGCTTCTGTAACAAGCTCCCACAAGCTTAGTGCTTGAAACAACACATTTATGCAAGAAATGAGCTTCAAAGTCAAGTTGCCGGCAGGGCTGTTTCCTTCTGGAGGCTCTAGGGAAGAATCCATTTCCTTGCTTTTTCGAGCTTCTAGAAACCACCTTTAAAATCAGCAGCACAGACTTCTGGCCAAAATGGAGGCATAACTAGATACACTTTGCCTCCTCGCATAACCAAAAGAAGGACAACAACAAATTAAAAAACAAAAAATAACCAGAACTGCCAGAAAATCGAACTGTATGAAAGTCCAACAACCAAGGAGTTAAAGAGGAAACATTCATCCAGACCAGTAGGAGGGGCAGAGCCGGGGAGCCGGGTGGAGAGGACTTGGAGCAAGGCTGTGGCTGGCAGAGCGGGTGGTCCCACATTTGCATGTGGATAAACCAGGAAGAACAACTGGGGAGTGAGACAGACCAGGCAATCCAGGGTACCAGCATGGGGAAATAAAGCCTCAAAACCACTGACTGAAGAAACCTGTGGGGGTTGAAGTGGTGGAAGAAACTTTCAGCCTCACCAGAGAGTTCATTGGAGAGACCCACAGGATCCTAGAATGTACACAAAACCACCCACCTGGGAATCAGTAGCAGAAGGGCCCAATTTGCCTGTGGACAGAGGAGGAAATGACTAAAAGCCGGCCAAGAGCTGACCAAGTGGCATTGTTCCCTCTCAGACCCCTCCCCCATATACAGCGCCACAACACAGAGATGTGGGTTGCCCCACCCTGGCAAATACCTAAGGCTCCACCCCTTACAACATAACAGGTGTGCCAAGACAAAAAAAAAATATGACCCAAATGAAAGAACAGATCAAAGTTCCAGAAAAAAAATACAACTAAGGGATGAAGAGATAGCCAACCTATCAGATACAGAGTGTAGAACACTGGTAATCAGGATGCTCACAAAAATGGTTGAATATGGTCACAAAATAGAGGAAAAAGTGAAGGCTATGCAAAATAAAATAAAGGAAAATGTACAGGGAGCCAACAGTGGAAGGAAGGAAACTGGGAATCAAATCAGCAGTTTGGAGCAGAAGGAAGAAATAAACATTCAACCAGAACAGAATGAAGAAACAAGAATTCAAAAAATGAGGAGAGGTTTATCAACCTCTGGGACAACTTTAAACATTCCAATATCCAAATCATAGGGGTGCCAGAAGGAGAAAAAGAATAGCAAGAAATGGAAAACTTACTTGAAAAAATAATGAAGGAGAACTTCCCCAGTCTGGCAAAGGAAATAGACTTCCAGGAAGTCCAGGAAGCTCAGAGAATCCCAAAGTTGGACCCAAGGAAGCACACACCAAGGCACATCATAATTACATTAGCCAAGATTAAAGATAAGGAGAGAATCTTAAAAGCAGCAAGAGAAAAAGAGGCAGTTACCTACAAAGGATTTCCCATAAGATTATCAGATCATTTCTCAAAAGAAATCTCACAGGCAAGAAGGGGCTGGAAAGAAGTATTCAAAGTCATGAAAGGCAAGGACCTCCATCCAAGATTACTCTATCCAGTAAAGCTACATTTAGAATGGAAGGACAGGTAAAGTCTTCCCAGAAAAGGTCAAGTTGAAGAAGTTCATTTTCACCAAGCCCTTATTATATGAAATGTTAAAGGGACTGATCTAAGAAAAGGAAGATGATCAAATATATGAACAGTAAAATGGCTGCAAACTCACAGCTACAAACAACCAAACCTAAAAAAACAAAAATGAACTAAGCAAACAACTAGAACAGGAACAAAATCACAGAAATAGAGATTACAGAGAGGGTTATCAGCAGGCAGGGGGTGGGGAGAGGATGAGGGAAAAGGTACAGGGAATAAGAAGCATAAATGGTAGGTACAAAATAGACAGGGGGAGGTTAATAATAGTATGGGAGATGGAGAAGCCAAAGAATTTATATGTATGACCCACGGACATGAACTGAGGTGGGAGAATGATGGTGGCCAGGGAGGTACAGGGTAGAGGGGAATAAAAGGGAGAAAAATATAGGACAACTGTAATAGCGTAGTCAATAAAATATATTAAAAAATAAAAATAAATAAAATATTTTAAAAATAAAATAAAATAAAATAAGGAGCACAGCATAGTCCAATCTCTTTCTGACTCTTGCCCTCCTGCCTCCCTCTTATGAGGACCCATGTGATAACATTGCCCATCCTTCCCCCTCCCCTTATCCAGGATGGTCTCCCTACCTTAAGACCCTCATCTCTCTTTTTTTTAAAGATATTATTTATTTATTTTTAGAGAGAGGGGAAGACAGGGAGAAAGAGAGGGAAAGAAACATTGATGTGCAAGGGACATGTTGATTGTTACTTCTTGCATGCCCCCACCTGGGAACCTGGCCCACAACCCAGGCATGTGCCCTGACTGGGAATCAAACCAACCACCTTTCGGTTCACAGGCCAGCAGTCAATCTGCTGAACCACACCAGCCAGGGCTCAAGACGCTTATCTTAATCATACCTGCAATGTCTCTTTTGCCTTTCAAGATAACATAGCCCTAGATTCTGGGGACTGGGATATGGACATCTTTGGGGCCATTACTCTGCCTACCACAGTCCCTGAGCATAGTCCCTGCTTCCTGCCTCCCTAACGACTCTGTTCGAAGTAGAACTCAGTGTGGGCAGAGGGTTCAGTCTCCTTAGTGAGTCGCACTGGCTGCTGGGGCTCTGCTGGGCCACAGAGAAACCAGCCAGGCCAGGCAGCAGCCTCGAGCCTGAAGGTGGATCCCAAGCTTCTCTGGAAGAAGGTGAAGCGTGTGGCCTGCTCACCGCCCTTGTACAGGTCCTCGATGTTCACATCCTGTGGAGGGGGGGCAAGAGGCCGGTTGCAGGATGAGGCTGCTGAGTAAGCAGTCAGCCCGGAGGCCTCAGGGCTTAGCCAGTGGGGGACTGGAAGGGATGGTGGGGCGTCCTTAGCCAGGGAACTGCCTCTTGAGGACTCTGGAAGGCAAGGGTCTTGGCACTGGGTATAGAGGGAGATGGTGGAGACTCACAGGAGGGGACGAGTGGACCTGGCAGGGAACCCACAGATGGGAGTAGAGATGCCAGAGTGTCCTGGAAGACAGGTGGGTCCACAGGGTCCCCCCAAACAGGACATATCTCACCTCCAGCTTCAGGGAAGGCCCCTCCTCTGTCTCCACACATGCCAGGCAGCAACTGCCTCCCTGGATCCCCAGGAAGATGGGAACTTTGGTGCGGTCCAGGCCTCTGTTGGGAAGTATGCAGATCTTCTCTGGGAAGGAAGACAGAAGAGAGTCAGGATGTGAGGTGGCCCACACTGCAAGCTCTCAGCAAGCTAAGTTCAGGCAGGAACTGAGCCAGGGCACAGCTGGCCTGGACCCTGTGTGCAAGCTGCAGGATAAACTGAGACTCCTACTAGGGTCATGACCCTCTCACTAGGAGAGGTCCTCAGCTGTTCCCTGTCTCTTCTCATTGTCACCAGAGGCAGGAGAGAAGGGAAAAGACTGTGGCAGAGGGAGCCTGGGAGAGTCCCAGTGGGTGGGGACTCCAGGGCTCACCTGCACAGCAGTTGTCTGAGTCAGGATCTCCCATCAGGAGCTGGTTGTCTCTTATGTACAGAGCCTTCTGATCTGCATCCTTAATTCTGAAACAGGATGGGAATGCTGACGACCCATATCCTTTCACCACCACTGAGTCCCAAAGCCCACAGTCTGATCACCTTACTAAGTATCTGGGGGTTCTTCTCCTTCCACGGGTGAGGAGGCGGGTAAAGACCAGGTCATCTTAAGGCAGGAAAGCCCTCCTAGATCTTGTCAGAGGCTGCTCCTCCACCCTGACAAGGCTTAGGCTCTGTCAGGGCCTTCAAAGCATTGAAGGGAGCTGGTGCTATTTCACTGAGGGGTAGAGAATTTTCCTGATGATGTAGCCCCTTTCTACTGCCTTCTGGAGAAATCTCCTCATGAGGCTGTGATGTCTCTGGGATGCAGTGAGCCTTATGCCAGGTTTTCTGGGCCTGCTTCAATTTTTGATAGACATTTATTATCTTATTAAAGGAATCAATTGAGTGTATATTGAAGTGTGATTTGTTTTTCAGACATTTAAAGACCGTTCAATAGGAGAAAATCCACACTTGGAAAAAATTCCTACTTGATGGTAAATGTGCCATGTGCCCCCTGTACCAGGCAGGTGAGCTCTGGGGGGGCCCATGTTACGTGTGCCAAGTAAGGCGGTCAGCAGAGAGCTGACATGGGCCTGTGGACAGTCACTGGACTTGGCTGCAGTTGTCACGTTGGGCCTGGGAGTGTGACTACATGCCTTGGGCTGGGGAGAAACCCTGGTTAGTGAGCATGTGCAACATCAAAGTCGAGCCAGCTATTAGTTCAGTTGCCTGGCTGGTTTCAAAGATGTTTGTCAGCCACTCTCAGGCCCAAGAAGCCTTCCTTACCTTCCAGGGCAGAAGCTCTGGGCCAAGGCCACTGCCTCCAGGAGCTTTTCCTTTCTCAATAACAGCTAATTGCAATGCCTTGAGCTAATGATTGTATGTGTTTAATGCAAGTTCACTTACACAATAAAAAATAAAGATCTGAGGAGCCTGAGCTTGCCAGCTGGTCCACCAAGACCGTACACCATGTATCTGCCAGCAACAGGCTATTTGGAGGCCTGGTCCCAAGGTAGATACTCTAAGGTACAGCACCTGTCTTGTCATTAGCATGTTTTGTGCATGTGTGCTGCCTTCCAGCCAAGCTTAAATTTCTGGGGCCCTTACTGGTCCCCGTCAGGATGAGAGGCCCATGCAGGAGCTGAGAAAAGACACCCTGGAGGCTAACACATTTTATTTTCATTACTTCCCATCTTCTTCTCTAAGGACTGGAGGTAATTTACAGCAAAAACCACAGACAATAAAGAGTAAACTGTAAGTAAACACCAAAATGTCAAATGAGATAAAACACAAGTAAGACTTGGAAACCCAGACTGGGAGGAAAGGACACAGAGGCTCGCATACATGGGTGTTGTCACTGAGACTGGTCTCTGAGCCTTTATAGAGAGGGAGGGGTAGCACAGGGCATGTGCAATCTGCGCGTCCTGGCTCTGGGGGACATCAGGGAACTCGCCTAACTTCTGAGCCTCAGTTTCCAGATCTGTAAAGTGAGCTTAGTGACACCTCCTCTTGGATTCCTTAGAATGGAGGCAAGACGGTAGAATGACTGGCATCTTGCAGATGCTCAGGGAAGGAAGCCATTGTTATTGGGGGCGGTGATTAAGCTTAATTATGGGACACTAGAGGTTTCTAAGGTAAGAAGGAGCCTTGTCCTTCTGACTCAGCCTCTCTCCCTCTCCCATGTCATCCCAGGCTCCTGATCAGGAAAGGAAGGACTTACATGTAGTATCTTGCCATGGGGAGGGAGCACATTCCTGCAGGGGTGACTGGTCCTTCCTGGGGAGGAGGGAAGAGCTGTCAGAGGAGGACAATGGAGCTGGGGACAGACACCTGGTGTGCCCCAAATCCCAGTCACAAGGTGGAAATTCCCATCAGGCCACTCTTCCGTAACTGGTCCCCAGAGTCCACAGAGCCCTCTCCCGTGCCCCGCACGCTCCAGGCAGCTCTGGTCACCCTCATTTGGGGCTGTCTGGGAGCAGCTCAGGCTGGCTGGGTGTGACCATGTGACTGTGCGCTTGTGCCAGCCCTGGAAAACCAGAGAACAAGTTTCCCCAAATCCTTTGGCCAGAAGCACTTCCCAGGGCTGAGCCTAGGGGGGTGGGGGGGTGGGTGGGGACGGGCTCCAGCCTCACAGCTTGAGGATGAGCCCAATCAAACTTTGTGCCACTTCCCGGTGGCATGTAGTCACTGCAGTCCACCCTCTCCTAGCAGGGGGGGCAGGACCCAGCGCTGAGGGACAGCAGGTGCCCTGCAGAGTTAGAGAGCATTATTCTTAGGCCCTGGGTCACCTACCTGAGACCAGTGAAGAGAGACCATCCAAAGCCCGACAAGCCCCCCATTTACACCACATGGAAGCAGGACAGGTTCGATGCATAGACATTTGTGTTTTTGAGGATGACTGCTCTACACCGAAGCCTATGTCCCCATATAAAGCCCAGACCATGGGGCCCCACGTGGCTCCTCTCCTTCAGCTGGGTTATCTGCCCTAGAGCTTGTCCTTAAAATGACCTTCAGAAGAATGGTCTGGAGTCCAGTTTGAAAAGAACCAGAGCAAATTAGGGCATCAGGACAGTAAGAGTTGGAAAATAGCCCAGAAAAGTAAAATGCAAGGATGGCTAAGGCTGAGGTTTACAGAGTAGATAGGATTCTCACCAAGAAAGGAAAATAGTAGAAAAAAGATAAGAGGGCAGAAAATAAGAGGGGGTGGGAAAGAGGAAGGTGGAGGAAGGAACAGGGCTCAGAGAGGGAGACGGTGGCACTGAGGGGTGTTTGGGAGGCAGGTGAGAGGACAGGTTGACACTAATGGCAGGCTTCCAGCCACTGCAGCAACACCTCCACGGCCTGGGTGTTAGAAGGAGGGTGTAGCAGGGAGAACTTTAGCGCCAGATCCGCCTCTCGGTCCCTTGGCACAACCCATGTCCTATCCCTGGGCTTTGTGGTGAGAGTGGAAGGGTTGGTGCGAATGAAGGATAACGGGGCACTGGTGGGAGTGCAGGTCTGGATGGAGGTTGGCGACGCGCCCGAAGCGTGAAAGAAGTCTGTGCACTCGGTAATTTCACCTGTTGCCCTAACATTTGGTCATGAAAGTGTTTACTACATCACTTTCTACAATAGCGAGAAGTTGGAAATAAGCTAAGTGTCCAAATAATAGGTAGGCTATTGATTTAAAAATTAAGTCAAAAGAGACCATCAACAAAATAAAAAGACAACCCACAGAATGGGAGAACATATCCACTGATACATCTGATAAAGGGTTAATATCCAAAATTTATAAAGAACTTATGAAACTCAACACCTCCCCCCGCCGACAAAAAAACAAAACCCCTCAAACAACCCAACTAAAAAATGGACAAGGGGCCTGAATAGACACTTCTCCAAAGAGGACATACAGATGGCCAACAGACATCTGAAAAAATGCTCAACTTCACTAATCACCAGAGAAATGCAAAATAAAACCACAGTGAGATATCATCTCACACCTGTCAGAATGGCCATCATCAATAAGTCAACACACAAGAGGTGCTGGTGAGGATGTGGAGAAAGGAAAACCCTTGTGCACTGTTGGTGGGAATGCAGACTGGTGCAGACACTGTGGAAAGCAGTATGCAGATACCTCAAAAAAATTAAAGATACATCTGCCTTTTGACCCAGCGATCCACTTCTGGTGATATATCCAAAGGAACTAAAACACTAATTCAAAAGAAATAAGCACCCCTATGTTCATTGCAGCGTTATTTACCATTGTCAAGATATTGAAGCAGCCCAGTGTCCATCAGTGGATGAGTGGATAAAACAACTATGGGTCATTTACACAATGGAATTTTACTCAGCCATAAGAAAAGAGAAAAAGTTTTACCTTTTGTGACAGCATGGCCCTGGAGAACACTATGCCAAGTGAAATAAGCCAGTCAGAGAAAGAAAAATACCACATGATTTCACTCATGTGTGGAATCTAACGAACAAACTGAACTAACAAGCAGAATAGAGACAGACTCATAGATGGAGAGCAGGATGACAGCTAAGGGGGGGAGGGCAGAGGGTGCAGGGATTGAGCCAAAAGGAAAAAGGACTCATGGACATGGACAACAGAGTGGTGCTTGGTGGGGAGGGAGTTATAAAGGGACCGAATGGTAATGGGAAAATACAATAAAAATCATTAAAAATATACTGAGGGAAAAGTGCAAGATATAAATAATACATGCTATGATCCCACTTAAATCCACATGCATTCCGAGACACACAGAGGGGCAAAGACTGCCCACAGTCTGCTACAGAGCTGACCTGCGGTGACAGGGTCATGAGTGGTTTTGTTTTTTCAACGCCTCAACATTCTCCCTATATGAATATGAATTTTCTTTTTAGTATGAAGTAAGTTTTAATTTTTTTAAGTGAGGTGTTCAGTTAGACTAACTGGCTCTCAAAAGTACCTGCCCACGGAATCCCCTGGGGGCCCTTGATGAGGGGTGTTTCCTGGGCGTGAAGTGATTCCAGTGATCAGCCAGTCTTGGGACTGGTGGACCAGCTCAGTTCATCTCTCTTTGATGAACATATACATAAATCAGTTACAGCTCTCGTTAAAATGCAGATTCTGAGTCCCTCCATCTGGGATGGGACCTGAGACTCTATTTCAAACACGCAACCAAGTGACATTAATGCTGCCGGTCCTTGGACCCCACTTTGAGAAGCAAAGCACTAGGTGACCACTAGCCCAGGGAGGTCCACAGCAACACGACCTCAGTGAAGCCCATCTGATGCTGTGCTCTCTCTTAGCCAAACTACTGGGGGTCCTTTGGTTATGGCAGCAGAAATATGGGCGTCCCGGTGGCCGTGCCGAAGTCTGGCTGGGGCAGACCAAGTGGAGGACCTTTGTGAAGCTGGACAGGTGGACTGATGACTCTCACTCTCGGTCAGTGTCAGCTCAAAGAGCCAGCGGAAATTCAGTGCAGATCCCCTGGGGTCCCAGAAACCTCTGGTCCTGGCGCAGCCCCAAATCCCAGTGTCTCCCCTAGAGTGCAGAGGAGTGAAAAGTCTGTGTCTAGTCTACCAGGGAGTCTAGGGGTCCTGTTGCTGAGCAGCTGCCTTGGTCTCTCCCAGTGCGCCACACATTCCATCCCCAAACTTGTCCCTCTCTATTGTCCCCAAGTGGCCTTTCACTGGACTTTGTCCTGTACCCCTCCCTAAACACTGTCTCTGGCTGTCTCAGAGTTCATCAGTTTACCTGTCCTGGATCAAATACCAGCACCCCAACATCCTCCATGTTGTTTGCACACTGCTCTCGCCCTGCCCTCTCCTCAGTGCTTGACACGTTACGTGTGTGAGTGTGTTCTCCGAGACCAATGTTAGCTTCTGTGGCGCCAAGTTCGGACTCTTTCTCGATCCCTCTGATCTCTGGCTTCTGCCCCAAAGAACCCTTGACATTGATCACCTTCACACCTCTCCTTGTCCTCTCCTCAGATGTAGACTCTCCCTTCCTTTTGGGGGCATCCTTAAGGCTGGAAGCCACAAGTTAAAGTCCTAAGCACTTCTCTTTCATTTCCCAGAGTTTCAATTCACCCATTTCCACAATTGCAATGACCGTGTTGGTCTACGCCCCCCAAAGGCCAGACTGAACACCCCAGGTTACCTCCAACAGCCTGCAGGACACCGCCTCTGGACATCCTGCTGTAACACCCAACCTGAGATCTCTAAGGTGAGATTAACCGCCGCCCGCCCCCTCAGCCCATTTTTCCTCCCAGTCTCATTTCTCTGCCTGACATAATCTTCCTCCAGCCGATGAGATTCAAAAACCTGAGGATCATTGACCATCCCAAATCTCCTGACTAAATCTGATTTATTAGCAAGTTCTGATAGATTATTCTTTAAACTGTAACTTTGCCTTCTTAACAGCCATTGGACCTGTATTCCTGGTTTTTCCACTCAGTCCAGACCGACCTGGACTCATCTTCTAAGTACTGCTTCCGCCACACCCCCGCCCCGCTCTAGAATCCAAGTGGCTGCCTGTTTCACCACCATCTGGCCCAGATTTCCCCACATGAGTGTATTTTACTTCTCTGTGGACACAGAACCACCCCTCCAGGCATGTGACTTCTTCCTACCTTCCAGCGGGCACACTCAGAGCTGTCTTTGATTTCCCTGCCTCAGATGTCACCCCTCCTCACTGCTGTCCACTCTGACCTGTGACATTAGGGTCACTGAACATAGAATCATTATCTAAAGATTCTGCCAAATTAATTATCAGCTTAGAGTAACAACTCAGACATACAAGGTTATGTCACTTAACCTCTAACCTTCAGTTTCAGCATCTATAAAATCATGAAGTTAGAATGTGTGGTTATTAAGAATCAGATCAGCCCCAGCTGGTGTAGCTCAGTGGATTGAGTGCTGGCCTGTGAACCAAAGGGTCACCAGTTCGATTCCCAGTCAGGGCACATGCCTAGGTTGCAGGCCAGGCTCCCTGGTGTGGGGCATGTGAGAGGTAACCACACATTGATGTCTTTCTCCCTCTCTTTCTCCCTTCCCCTCTGTCTAAAAGTAAATAAATAAAATATTTTAAAAAAAGAATCAGATCAAACCATCTATGATGTCGTGACTTGGAGTTTAATGAATCTCTCCTTTACTATTATACCCTCCTCTGTACTCCTATTAAATTTCTCTGTATTGTTTATTGTTCCATATGTAGACACTTGTTTTCCTTAAGAAAAGTACACGATCCTGAAGCATGGCTATAGCTTCCTGCAGCCTCCCAACTGACAGGAGTGGTACTCGTGGGCAGGACACAGACGCACACACACGGCAGACTTAAATGGCAAGGTTGGGTTCAAGACCTAGTGCTGCTCCTGATTCGAGCTCATCTTGCCACCTTGGAAAGTCCCCTTTATCCTGGGCCTCCAACTTAGTCTCATTGAAATGAGAGTCTGGGCAGGACAGCACTCTTAAAAACTAAGTTTTGCACTGAATTTGTACACAGAATCTTAATGAAAGTATAATGGATAAAAGCGGCCTGCTTTTGCTGACTCGGGGAGTGATGGAGACGCCAGAACCTATGAGCATTTTCCTTGACCACTGAGGCAGGCACTGGGGCATCTCTAAAGAGTCCCAAACCTCGCCAAACACTACTGAACGCCACTGGCTTAGATATTTCCTCTGACATCACTTTCTAAAATCTGTGGTTCTAAATATTAAAAATATCTAGACTCAACTTAACCTACAGTTTCTCCTCAACTTCCTTCTCTGTGCCCCTGGAGCTACCTAAGCCACCGTGATGTTCTGTGGGTAGGACATCTTGTCATCTAGAGAGTTGCCAGGAGGAGTGAAGGGAAGGAGCACATCGGAGAAGCTGGCAGAAGGGAGAAGAAAGGAGAGAAAGAGAGAGCGCTGCCCGCCCACCACTGACCTGTAGATCCTGGGTGCCTGGAACCGCCACCTGATTTCTCTAGGGCACATGCCCAGGGTTTATATCGTCTGAACAGGTGGGTCGGGCCTGCAGCATCTTTAAAATTGGCTCCAGGCTGGGGAAGAAGAGCCTGGGGATTTCACAATGTCTGCAGCACAGTATGGATAATGAGAAGGTGGGAGTATTAATGAGTGTTTGTTTGTAGAAGCCAGGCGTTGGGCCCCTGCTCATTGCTACTGTCATTGACGGTTATTGGTGGTTTGGGCCACCAGATAAACAGTGCTGGGGTCAGATGTCCTTGTGTTGCCTTCCCTTTGATGTGCCATGGGCTCTACTCTAGGCTTAAGGGTGGCACGTGTAAGAGGAGTGTGTCCAAGGGACCTAAGGGCAGAACAATGTCTGATGTCTGAAGCCCGGCAACGAGAGTGGGGGCTCACAGCGTGGTGAGTACGACCCTGTCTGGGAAATGAGAGAGCATCCAATCACTGGTATAAATGCAACGAGATAGAATATCTGAGAAAGCCCACCTCAGGAGGACATTGACCTTAGGTCCATCCTGGACTGCACAGGCGGCCTGTGCCCTGGACAGCTAGGACACATGACACGGAGGGAGCAGGGCAGGGGTGAACACTCAGGCCCCTAACTGACAGAATGTAACTCAGTCCATCCATTCATTTGTCCATCTACCCACTCACAGGAGGCCGAACACTGAGATGTAGTGTTCTCTGGGAACCAGCTGCCTTATTGCAATTTTTCCTCTCAGGTCACTTGCGAAGTTCCATGAAAGGCTTGGAGAGGAAGGGGAGAGTTCAGTTCAACACCCAATACCTGCAGAGTGAGAGATAAGAGAAGGTGGGCAGGAATAGGACCAGATTTCTATTTTCTAAGGCCCGTAGTCATTCTCGATCCCCTCTCTCAAGGTTGTGTCCCACTGTGTAAAGGGCAGAAGCACGGGGGTCTGGTCCCTGGCAATCAGTGAGTGTTTACTGAGCACTCACACTGCTGTGTGACCAAGACATACAGCACAAGGTCCCTACGGAGTAATTTACAGTCCAGCTGGGGATCTAAGTCATAAACACTTGAAAAGACAAGAAGACCAGACTCTAGCCCTGACCTGGTTGGTTCAGCTGGTTGGAGCATCATCCTGTATACTAAAAATATTGTGGGTTCGATTCCCAGTTAGGGCACATATCCAGGTTGTGGGTTCAGTCCTTAGTCAGGACACATACTGGGGTGGGGGACTGGTCGATGTTTCTCTCCCCTTCCCCCACTGCCTTCCTCTCCTTCTAGAATCGATGGAGCATATCCTTGAGTGAGGATTAAAAAAAAAAAACAACTAGACTTTAATCTGTGGGCTGAAGGCTTATTGTGTTGGAGACAACACATAGGCCGATAATTTCCTTGAGTAAAAAAACAAATTTCTAGAATTGTAAGGGCCTTAGATATGACATAATTGGTGCGACAGTGTCCCTGAGAAGTGGGCTCAGCCAGCTCTGCTCTAACACCTCCAGGGCCAGGGACCTCACAACCTCTTGGAGAAACCCTAATGATGTGTGTGGTACTTACAGTTAAAATTTCCAGGTCACACAAGAAAGCGGCTCTATCTGTGCTCTCACCGGCCCTGCTTGTGCGTTCTGGAATTACACAGAACAAGTGTGTCCTCCAGCTGGTAGCCTTGGAGTACTGGAGGGCCCTCTCCGTTGTATGGCTTCTTCAGGATACAGGCCCCCGGCCCCTTCGCCACTCCCCTGTGACTTGGTCTGGGACCCTCTGGTCCTCAGGACACACTATGGTCCTCAGTGCTGACCACTGGCACAGACCGCACAGGCCTTGGGTACACACTTCTGCAAACACCAGCCGAGGCTGGGGGCTGGTCCTGAAATGGAAGACGTCTAACACTACTAGACCTATTTCACTTGAACGTTGTGATGCCAGGACCCCTGGCTCATACACATAGCATTTTGCATCCCTCCCTTTTCAATCAGCGTGTGTCAGCTCACCCCTGCTAAAGCCCTTTTGAGTTCTGTCGCCTGACAAATGATGAAGAGCCACTTCAGGCTGGAGCAGTTTCAGGAATGAGAAAATTTCAGCTGCTCCCTGGGGGTGGAGCAGCTGAAATTTAGGTGGCGGAAGAGAAAGAATGTTCCAGGGTAAGAAACGGCTTCCACATTCCACTCAGTGGATTCCAATTACTAAACACAATGCAAGAGGCTTGGAGACAAGCTGATGCAGC
This sequence comes from Macrotus californicus, assembly GCA_007922815.1. Classification (NCBI taxonomy): domain Eukaryota; kingdom Metazoa; phylum Chordata; class Mammalia; order Chiroptera; family Phyllostomidae; genus Macrotus; species Macrotus californicus. The sequence goes on along the minus strand of VMDR010001426.1, from coordinate 66,744 downwards.
CTTGACCTTGAGATCATTTTAGGGGCCACAGACCCCAGGTCGACTTATTACAATGAGGGAAAGTTTGCATAGAGGTGCACACAAGACTGTCAGAGCAGATGACCAGGCACCTTATCTCAGCAGAGGCTCCTTGGAGGAGGTGGCAATCAGGGTCTATGGCTGAGCCTGTGGCTACAGAGTGTGAACTGGATCTGCAGAAAGAGCCTGGGGCCTGCAGCCGTGTTCTCAGCAGAGTCCTGGGACGCTGTAGTTGGAGGCCCAGGAGGCAGACTCTCTGGCCTGGCTACCCCTTGCTAGTCCCTCAGTGAAATCCAGGTTGGTCTGACAGGTGAGGAGCAGGTGCAACACCTGGCTCATATTTTGGCCCCTTCCTGGTCTCTGCTCTCACCCCTAGGGTTTAGGTAGGAACACTGGAGTCATGGTCCCTGGCACGCATGGCTGGAGGTGCAAAGACAGTCAAGGAAGAGCTAAACCTTGCAGAAACAGAGACTATTTAACAAACGTAGTATGATCAGCTTTTAAATACAATGTTTGAGGGAAATGAGGGGCCAACGTTCATTCTGAGAAGGAAAATAAATAAAAGCATTTACTTACCTTCCCTGTGTATTAGCCATCTATTGCTGCCTAACAAATGACCCCAAAACTTAGCCACTTAAAGCACCAGAAATTTATCTTTTCACATGGTTTCTGAGGGTCGGTGCCTACAGCAGCTTCCCTGGGTGGTTCTGTGTCATGGTCTCCCCAGGCTGCAGTCAGCGGTGTCCTGGCAGCCTGACTAGGGCTGGAGGGGCCACCTCCACACTCACTCGTGACCCTAGGCAAGAGGCCTCATTTTCCATCACTCAGGTCTCTGTCACTGCTTACAACACGCAGCTGCTCCCCCAGCTCAAGGGAACAAGGAAACAGACCAACACAGAAGCTGCGGGAACCCCAGAAGCAGCACTGCATTACTTCTGCCATATTCCCCTGGTCACAGAGACAACGAGTGCAGTGTGGGAGGGGACAGAGTGTGTGGACACCAGGAGACCTAGACCATTGATTTCCTAAGGCTGCCGTGACCAATTATCACAGACGTGGTGGTTTAACACCCCAGTCTCAGCGGGGGTCATTGGCAGGCCATGCTCCCCTGGAGGGTCTGGGGACAATACCTCCTCCTGGTAGGAGCCTTAGCCATCAGCATTCTGACTTATTGTAGCACAGCTTCAGCCTCTGCACGCGGTCTTCTTGCTTGGGTCTCCTGTTCTGACCGGGACACCAGGCATACTGGGTGTAGGGCCCACCCCAACACAGCATGACTTCAACTAATTGCACCTGTGAAGGCCCTCGCTCCAAATAAGGTCACAGTCTGAGGCTCCCAGAAGGACATGAATTTATGGGTCATTACTCAACCAGCACAGGAGACGCTTGGAGGCTGAATCCCACACCCTGAAATCTCAGGGACCGTAACCACTCCAGCTCAAAGTGCAGGGTTTTCTTTCTGTGAATTCCCTCCCCAGGAGGCTCCAGCCACAGGAACCCACCATGCCTTCCACCTTGGCAGCTCTGCTGAGACCTGACTCCTGATGCTGCCAACCGAAGCAGCGGAATGCAGTCAACTCAAATCTCAGCCCAGGGACGTGAGAGCGGAGGACAACCAGAAATGATGTCTGGTCTGCTCACCTCGAGATTAATTTTTCTGATTATGACACCAGTAATCCATCTTCAGATAGAATAATTAGAATAAATAAATAAATAAATAAATGTCATCTATAATACCAGTATGCCAACATTGCTAAAATTGAAGTAAACTCTTTCAGATGTTTTTCTGTATTTTTTAATTAAGTAAGTATTTTTAATTAAAACAAAGTCACAGATATGCCACTTTGTAACTTGCTCTTTTTACTTAACATGTCATGAGCATCTTGCCATGTGAATAAACACCACCATCTTGGATTTTAATTGTACCTGGGTTCCAAAAGGAGTGACATGCCTGCTGATCCTCGGTCTTCTTAACTGGAGCCATTTCCTCAGGCAGCACCACCCTACCCTGCCCATGGTGACAGCATGAGGGTGGGGATGGAAAAGGCACACAGGATGGCAGCTGAACTAAAGGGAAGGGGGGACGGGCTGGGCCTTAGGTCTCTAACTCTTTGACCCCTTCCATCTCCTGCATAGGGGTGGTGACAGGACCCCATGTAAGCAGCTGGTGGCTCTAATAGGCTCAACTTGGGATAGGGCTGGCCTGTGGGGTTTAGGGGCACTGGGCAAGGGGCACCACAAAGCCTGAAGGATTTCCATCACTCCCCTTTCTACCTCGTGTCATGTTCGCAAGGTTTCATACCAGTAGTGCCACCCAGCATGGAAAGAAACTGTAAACTAAGCCCCAGTCTTCAGCAGAATTGACCCAAACTGAGAACTGGGAGAAAGGAGAGTGGCTATGTGCTCAGCCAATCAGGTGGGGGCCCGAGAACAGAGGTGGGGTGGTCATCTGGGCCTCCTCCTTCTCCACTTGCCCTGACCAGCTCTATCCACTTGGCCTTGAGGGGTGCCTTGCCCTAGTCACATTGCTGGAAGTAGAAGTCTGTGATGGGGTTGTCCCCGGTGTCGTCCCCCTGGAGCTGTGTGAGTCTGAGAGGCTGGTCAGCTTCGGGCACAGTGCAGAGGAACCAGCCCGGGAAGGCAGCCGACTCAAAGCTAGAGGTGAGCCCCGTGTCTCGCCTGTAGAAGGTGAAGCTCTTGGATTCCTTGTGGCCACAGTAGAGCTCCATAATGTCCACTGGCTGTGAGCAGAGGGCACGGCAGTGAGGGGTGTGAGTGGAGTGGCCAGGGAGCCAGGGCTGAGGACATGGGACACAGAGCAGCAATGGACCCCAGGGGTCCAGCATCTGCTGCTCAGTGAAGCCAGGTGATGCCCCAGAGGACTCACCTCTAGTTTCAGAGTTGGTTCCTGCCCTGTCCCGCACGACAGGCACTGGCTCCCTCCCTGGACGCCCAGGATGACTGGAGAAAGGCTGATGTCCAGAAACCGATTGGCGACAACACTGATCTCCTCGCCTAGAGCAAGGAAGCCAGATTCAGGGGCCTTGACTGCCTCCCCTTCCCCTCTCCCATCATGGACTTTGGGAAGCAGGTCTGTGAGGCACGCTGTTCCCAGGTCTCAGCAGCTGTCATGTGGAGAAGGGTGGTCTCCTGCCAGCTGGCCCAAAGACATCAAGGCACATAGAGCATTGTACCACCTCCCACCCCAGCGCCCACCCTCTTGCTCAGGATTAAATCTTCAAGTCTTCTCCAATCTCCAGGGGACATTTGCCCTTTAATGCCCTTAGGCCCTCTGGACTCTTCAAAGATATTTGGGCATTTTTCTACCCCCTGTAAGATTCCTAAGAACAGGAGAAGGTCTCAGTCCTCTCTGTGCCACCTGTACATGCATGCACAAACACACACACACATGCACTGATATGTGCACACATATGCGCACGTGAACACACACATCCTCGCAGAGTGTCTGCCTGGTGAATGTGTGCCAGGTGGGCAGGTGCCTGCTGTTTTAGAGAGAAGGGCCTGCCGCTTGCAGTATCTGGTGCAGACTGAGTAAATGCCAAGCCAGATGGTGCTACCAGCTCCCACTCTGAGTGACCAGGGATCTCCAAGTGCAGAGGGGAGACCCAAGTGGGAATAAAGACACAGAGAGCCTGATTACTTCTCTTCAGCACTGGCTCCCAGGAAAAGGAACGTGTGACCTAGGTCCACCTGTGAGGGAAGAACAAAGCATGCTTCTTGGGAAACATTCTCACCTCTGCATAGAGGCACCAGGTGGTACTGGGGCATGTGGCTCACTTTGCTAGAAGGTGTAGCAATTTTTGTTCTTGCTCAGAGCCTGGTTTCAGGGTACCCTGGCTACTGTGTCAAGCCTGGGTCTTACATGGCTGTTCTAGGTCCTCCCAGCCCCTACCCTCAGAGAGCACAGAGCCCTAAGGAAGGAGAGTCCCATTTGGCACCCACCTTTTATGACCTTCCCTGCATGCATCCCACCGGCCAGAAGCTGGTTATCATGCACATAGAGTACCTTCAATGCTGCATCCTTCATTCTGGAAATCAGGACAATGACACTCAGTCAGGGAAGAGTGGGTGTGTGTCCAGCATGGCCCAGCTCCAGAGTCCCCCATTCCCAGGCACCATCTCCCTGTCTGCCCACTGTGCCAAAGGAATGGCACAACCTTTTCCCAGCCCCACTGGGTTCATGTTCAACTGGGGGACGACCCCACAGGCCACTCCCCCAAGTCAGGCACTCTCTCCCTCACCCTCTTTAATCTTCTCTACACTGAGCAGTCCCTCGTGTGTCATGCTGGAAAGTCAGAGTCCTGGGTCCTCGTCCTGCTCTGCCCCACTGCTGCTGAGTCACAGAGGACAAGCCACTCACCCACTCTGGGCTCGGGTCTGCCCATCACTAAGCTAAGACGGCAAGTTAGCCAATGCCCAGGCCTCATCCAGATTTACATCCAATTCTTCAGTCATTACTGAAGGCATCCAAGGGCTTTTACTTCTGCCAGGCCACATATTCCCTACTAAATTAACAATTTCTTTAAATTTAAAATGCTTTCCTCTTACTTTTCAAGTGTATTTCTCATGTGTGAGCTCAGCTGATTTTCTGGCGTCCTGTGAGGCGATGGTGTACCCTACAACGGGTTTTCCCAGACGTCACATGGAAAAAATATGCTGTGTGCAAATTGGTTCAGTGCTGGCTAAATATAGACAAATCTCTACTGCAGAGTTCCTAACCTGCTTTCACATATAAAGAGACATAAACAGCAGTATTTCCCACATTTACTTTATCAGGGAGCCCTACTGTGTTAATAAAGCAGCTTGTAGGACTGGGGTTCCACAGGACACAATTTGGGAAGGGCTACCTAGGCTCTGAGTTCAGTGAGAGCAAGAACGAATGCTGTTCATGGCCATGATGTCCGGAGCATAGCTGGGTGCCTGGTCAGCACACACCCAACGACAGACAAACTGGCTGACAAGTAATTTTGTTGCTGTTGTATTGTCTCAAAGGGCAGCAGGGAGCAGTGGAGCAGAGAGGCTGGTGATGCCAGGTCACCACAGTAGGTGTAACAGCAGGTCTCCTGAATTCCACTCTCAATATGGACACATAAGGCTGCAGCCCCACACAGGTGACATACCTGTCCGTCTTCATATGGAGGAGCCCCCATGAGGTGGCTGAAGAATTTCTCTTAGGGCAGCTAGTGGCTATTCACAACTGCCCACCCGCCCACCTCACCTGGGGAGCTACAGCTCAGTTGGTCCAGGTTCTTCCATCCCAGACAAGGCTGGACAACAGGTGCACCCAGTGCTCACTTCCCCCAAGGATATGGCCAACTCAGAGGCTCAGTTACTCACCGGAAGCACAGAGCCCCACTCAGAACCATCCTGACCGTCAGCGTGTGGACCGTCCTGTAAATAACAGGTGTTAGGTGGAGACAGAGTTAAGCTGACCGGGACCTGGGCAGCAGGCAGCCTCCCAACCCCCCAGCATGTGAATAGCCCTCACAGAGCAGGGGGTCCTAGGTCTGGGGTCAGGAGAGAACCCCAGTCCTGCTGGGGAGAATGAAACTAGCTCCCCAAGGACACTCGAGAACACTCCTTTCTCCTGGCGGAGCCTACCGTGTCTGCCTGCTACTCCTGCAAGGATGAGCACAAGGACGCCTGGGTCCTTTAATAACGTGCTAGGGAGAGGCCTGAAACTGCCACAGACGGGAGGAGCAGGGTTTCCCACGGTGACCTCACACCACCCTACTTCTCCCAGGGAGAGAAGGTTCTGGAGACGTTCTTCCTTCTAACGATTCTGAAAACATGCTGGGAGGGTCTAGCTCTTCCTGAGCACTTGGTTCCTGGACCTCAGGTCCTTCCAAATCCAAAGGTGTCACTGCAGACAGCAGCTCAGAAAGCAGACTTTAGATCGACCGCCTCCTTTCCTCCCTCTCTCCATTTTTCCTTCTTTCCTTCCCCCCTTCCCCAATTCCTCAGGCCTGTGGAAGTCCCTAGAGGTGGGGCTCTCCTGCTCTCTCCTGCTTACAGGATGTTTAGTCTGCATACTCACTGTAGAAAAACTTGAAAATCCAGACTGGCAAAGAAGAAAACTTATCTTCACTGCTACAGCACCATCAGAAAACCCATAAGCCCAGCTTTGCCTCTGCACGTGGACACATTACCCATGGCTTTCACACGACTGGATGTAGGACTACACTCTTCAGCCAGCTGTGCATGTAACAAAACAGCATAGTATCTTCCCACACCAAATATAGATCACAATGTCGTCACATTCAATAGCTGTTTAGTATTTCACTGCATAGGCGCAACATCGTTTATTTATAGTAATCAGTTCTTAGCAGTCCTTTATATTGTTGTTATTCTTATTTGCTGTTGAAAGTAATGTTGTGACAGGTGTCCTTGTGTCAGCATCTTGGCTCACGTGTCTGATGATTTCTGTAGGAAGTAATATCTGGCTCACACTCTCTATGATTGATCTTTCTTCCTTCCTAAGTGGTAAAGTCCTATGTGACTGTGTAGTGACCCCGGCAGTGCTGATACACCCACACGCTCTCTGATTGAGCTGGATGAAAGGTAAAGGTCCAAGCATAATGCAAAATTTAATTATGTCTTGAGTACCACTGCTAACCATTTACGGTTAAGGCATACATTTTTTGAAAATTGTGTTCAGGCTTTTGGCCTAAATGAGCCTTAAAATGCTGAAGAATAAATAAAATATCAAGTTGTTCAAAAGATAGAAAATAATCTATTTTTCACATAATGCCACTAATGCGATAAACACCTTCAGAAAAATAAAAGGTGTGGAGGTTACTTTATTACAAAATTATTAAAATAACCATGAATTGATCAAATAAAAATGACACTGAAATAATTGCAAAAAAAAAAAAAAACCAACAGAAACAGAAAGAAATTCCTGAAGGAGTTGGTCTATAGGCAAAGTGAATTTAAGCCAACAGGCTTTTATTTGCAAAATGACTTCAGAGAAGTGGATATTATTTCACCTAAAAAGGTAAAATGCCATCTGTCCAGGCTGCCTTCCCTGAGCCTCTGAACCCAGTGAACCTGTGGCTTCACAAAAATTTCTTCCTTCTGTCTATTATAGAAAGGCGCGGGTGCACGACTCTGCCCCCCGCCCCGTCCCTCCCCCACCCCCAGACCAGCGAGCTCCTTGAGGGTGCTGGGCAGGCCTCTGCCAGAGCTGTCTGCACTGCGATGCACTTCAGTGGAGACAAATACGGACAAATGCATGAGCTAAGAAGGTGAAAATGAGAAAGATAAAACAAACTCTTGTTAAGAAAAGTTCTCCAAACTTGAAAATACAACAAAATGGTCATTGCGTGTGCCCACAGTGTCATACGGGGGCATCGTCAGACAGCCCACCAGAATGACTCAGTTCTCCAGGGAACCCACCTTTGTCTGACTTACTAATACCTCATTTTAGATACCAGACTCTGCGAAGCTAGATTTGAACTAAAAGAAGATTGGTCACTTGCAAATGAACGACTGCCTTGCGGAAAAGACAGCACCAAAGAGTGCCTTTACTGCCCTGCAATTCGTTAAGCGGTATTTTTGAAATCTAAGCTAGCCAAACTATTCCACGTTTTATCCTCTGTTCCTGACTTATCTTTTAAATCAACTTTATCGTTCTGCTGCTTCCTCCATTTATTAATAATCATAAACCTTTACCCATGCTTGCTGTGTTTGCATGAGAGTCATGTTTTAAACTTTCTGAAAGTCAAGTTGGCACTACCTAAAGACAATGTTGTTTTGCCCCAGACTGACACACCCTGTGTGGTAGTTTAAAATATGTCCACCAATTCTCGGATACTTGACCTTCAAGAGGTGGAGCTTGAGTCCCTTTCCTTGAGTGTAGGCTGAACTAGTGACTTGCCTCTGAAGAAAGTGCCACGTGGTAGAGGAGCCAGGGTGCCACTTCTGAGGCCAGATGCTGAAAGGCACTGTAGCCTGCCTCCTGCTTCACCTTTCTGGGATCCCTCGCCTGGAGAAGCCGGCTGCCATGTCCTCCGGACGGTGAGGCAGCCTGTGGAGAGGCACACACGAGCAGGAACTGCGGCCTCTTCCCACAGCATGTGAGGGAGCAACAGACACAGAACCTGTCCCCTGCCCAGTCCTAGTCAAACCTCAGATGGTGCCCCCTTGACCGACATCTGCCGCTTCAAGAGACACCCCAAGTCGGACCCCCAGCTGATGTCCCTGCTGTGTGTGATACCTGACTCTGAGAACCCATGAAACAATATAGGTTTGCTGTTTTTTGAGCTGCTCAGGTCTGAGATATTCGTTACACAGCAACTGGGGACTAGCACACCTGGACACCTGATCACCGCCATTGGCGCTTTCTGCTCCTGTTGCTTCCTCACTCCCCACAGTCTTCAGTGGGCACCCTCCCTTCTGGGGAGACATCTCAACTTCTCATGGGATGTCTGTGTGACTGTGGAGGTGCCAGAAGCTGTCCCAGCCTACAGAGGGTAATTTCCCTATAGTGGCCTCTTACCACCCTTTGTGACTAAAGGTGAGGTGGTACCTGCTGTCATTGTGGAGGTGAGGACTCACACAGCACGCATGTCCACACCTGTGTAGTGTGGAGGCACACGTTCACAAACAGCTCATGATAGAAAAATAGCCATTTTTACTAGGAAGCTAAATTTAACATGACTTAGCATAACTAGTATTCATGTGGTGTTCACTATGTCCCTAGAACTGTTTAGTGGTTTGCCTGAATTTTCTCATTTTATGCTTATAACTGCTCAGTGGGGTATTATTATTATTATTATCTGTTTCATGGGTATGCAAACCCATCATACAATGATTAATTGTGTTTCCTGTTATTAGTAAGACCAGTATTTAGTATTAGAGTCAGGACCAAAGCCAGGAAACCGAAGTTAAAGCTACTGACCCCAAAATACAGCGCAGTGGTCAGAGCGATCCTTTTACAGCCTGAGTCAGACCACATCACCCCTTTGCTCCGCGTGCCTCAGAGCAGAAGGCATGTCTTCACCCTGCTTTGAGGCCCCCCAAATTGGGCTCTCGTTAGCTCCTGGCTTCACTCTTTCACCACCTGTGCAGTGCTCTCAGACCACGAAGGCCTCTTGCCCCCACCCCAGGGTCTTTGCCCTGGCGGTTCCTTCTGCCTGGAAAGCTCTAGTCCAAGATACCCGCGATGCTCCCTTCTTATCTCCCCCAGAGTCTTGGCTAAAATGTCACCTTCTCACTGAGACCTGCATCGCCATCCCAGGCCTCTCTTCCTGCTCCCACACCCTTGCTGTGATCTACTTCTCTCCAGGGCTCTCAGAACTTATTAGCATGTTGTATAACTCAGCTGTGTGTTGTGTGATAAACAATACTCGCCAGCTCCCCCGCCAGCCCTGCTGGAAGATAAGCTCACGTGGAGGTGTGCCCTGTCTATTCTGTTTGTTGATGTATTCCAAGTGTGGAAGGTGGTGCCTGGCGTAGTCCATCTTCCGTAGATCATGGTGCATCAGCACTGAGTGACCTGTATGCTGTATCTATCACATTGACAAGGCCAGAGAATTGTCAACATTTTGTTCACAATCATGATTTTATTTCTCAGACAGCTTTGATGCTTCTGGGTCCTCATCCTCTTAATGTAGAATTAAGACCACGGTGGACACACTGTGGCCTGAAGGCTACGATGGGCCCACTGTCTCTTGTAAAAATAAAGTTTCACTGGAACACAGCTGTGCTCATTTGCTTCCACAGTCTATGGCTGCATCAACGCCACAACAGCAGAGCTGATACTTGTGACAGAAACAGCCCTTTAAAGAAAATGTTTGCTGAACGCTAGTCAAAACTGTTTTGATTCAAGTCCTAAATCTGTCACTTATTAGCATGCGTCTTTGGTCAGGTTGCTTAGGCTTTCTGTGTTTTGTAGTTATCTATACAGTGCGGATAAAAACAGCCCTTCCTCGGGGTGGTTGTTAAGGTGACATGAGTCGCCACCTGTGAAAGAACCGTGCCTGGCGCACGGTCGGGGCTTGCATGTCAGCTATGCCGTCATTGTTGTCACTGTCAGCTGCATGGCCTTGGGAAACTTGCTCCATCTTTCTGACTTGATGATTTACCAGGCTTGTTTTCGTTTCTCTGTAGAGAGGACGGTCATGTCCCCCTCTCTGGGCTGTCAGGAGGATGAGATGAGTCAGAGGCTTTAAAGAGCAGAGTCGGCACTTAGCACAAAGCGACACTGGCTTCCTGCTCTCCGTCTGTCTCTTCCTCCTACACTCGTCCCAGGTGTGTCAAGAGAACACTGAGAATGTGGCAGAGGCCAGGTTTACGTTGACCTAAATCTGAGGCCGTTCCAAGAAGAAACCCTTGCTAACATGTCTCACCTGACCCAGAGAGGGAGAAGGCCGGCCCAGCCTGGCTGGATGGCTGCAGTGTGTGCTGTGGGGCTTTCAAATTACTGGACGTGCAGGAAAGGTCAACATGTGCTACACACTCACTGTCTCAAAAGTGGTACCAACCTCGCACCACAGTCCTGTGAGTTAAGTGCTATTCTCATCCCCTCTCACTGACACGAGGACAAAATGAGACTTGGAGAGGGTGTCGCTCAAGGTACAGACTAGTAAGGGATGGACCTGGTGCTGGAACCCTGGCAGTTAAATTACACACTGACCACCCCATTCCCCATTGTGAGCAAATATACCACGTAAAGCCTACAGGTTCCAGCAGTAGAGGGCTGGAGGGCAGAGCAGGGGCTGGTGATCTCCCTGCCAGGAGCCTGGGCACAGGAAGGACCAATGGTTTCTTGGGAAGAACAGGCTTCAGGAAAGACCATGGAAACCAACAGAGTTGGTCCAGAGACACAGGCTGCACTGAGAGAGTGGGGCCCATCTCAGGACACAGAGACTTCCCTACTCCTTGCAGTGACTTTGTTGGGGTAAAACACCCGGCATGGGAGAGATGGCCATGATGCATGGACATGTGGCCTCCACAGAGATGTGAGCAGACACGGACTTTCTACCCCAACTCCAACCACATCCTTGGGTCACTGTGGGGAGAAACAGAGGGCAGGTGCCACTTTGCTCATAGCACTTTTGAGAAACATGGAATCCTTGTGAAATTGCAGCGGATCTGTGGGTCAGGGCCCTGCAGCTGGGGGCTCAGCCAGAGATGGGTTTGCTCAGCACTATGGCATCTTCTGGGGTGGGGGGCTAGGGGAGGGCCAGTTCTACAAGCTGGGATGAGGAGCTGTGTAACCCATGGGGTGGGGTGAAGCTCTGTATGTCACACACATAGATAATTTCTCCAGACTGAGTCACCATGGGCAGGGCCAGAGCCATTGGTAACCTCCTCACTTTGGATCCAGGTAAGAGAGACCCTCCAGAAAAGATCCAGGAATCTCCTTCAGCTGTACCTCAGAGGCCTCCAGAGCCCAAGGACTTACTCACCTCCTGGGGTTATGTGGTTTAGCCATTGCTGGACCTCAAGGTAGGACTCGGGCCAGATTCTGGAGCTGGGCATGAAATCCCAAATGACCATAATTGTCTGAGGCTGGTCTGGTTCCACTGACCTTGCTTCCTGGCCAGAGCATAGGCTCTTTGTGCACAGCTATGAGCCCACCAGAGAGGGCGCTCTCAGCCAGGCTGGATGGGATGGGCATACCGCATGTCTGGCAAACATCTACCTGATCATCCACGAAGTGTTTCCTCCTGTTTGCCTGCCTCTTTCCACAGAGGACTTGGAGCAGTGAGCCCCCACAGCAGAACCACTCTGGGCAAGGGGAGCTGCACAGGCTCCCCCAGAGGAGGCCCAGCCTTCTCCCTCTGTCGGCGACGTTGGCACCAGCGGGGTGGAATCATCCCTTTCCATGAGCTCCTCAAGAACAAGGACTGTTTTTTTTTTCCTTTCTAATTAATATCGTGTGTGTGTGTGTGTTTGATAATAATGATTACATAGATGTTTGTACATATGTCTTTTCTAATTTTTTATTATTATTATATTTCATTGTGGTAACACACAATAGAGTTTGGTGGTGTTAAGTACATTCACACTGTTGTGCAGCCGTCACCACCATCCACCGCTAGAACCTTTATCTTGCAAAACAGAAGCTCTGAGCCCATTAAAAAATAGCTCCTCATCCCTCTCCCCCAGCCCCTGGCACCCACCATTCTGCATCTGTCTCTGAATTTGACTACTCTAAGTACCTCATATAAGTAGACTAATACAGCATCTATATTTTTTGTGACTGGCTTATTTCACTTAACAAAATGTCCTCACCCATGTTGAAGCATGTATGAGAATTTCCTGCCTTTATAAGGCTGAATAATAAATATTCCATTGTATGGACAGACGATGCCTTATTTTTCCTTTCATCTATCAATGGACACTTCAGTTGCCGCCACCTTGTGGCTGTTGTGAATCATGCCGCTACCAACATAGGGGTTTAAATACCTGTTTAAGTCCCTGCTTTCAATCTTTTTGGGTGTATACACAGAACCAGTGTTGCTGGATTGTATAGAATTCTATTTTTAACATTTTGAAGAACGATCATAACTGTTTTCCATAGTGGCTGTATTTTACAATACCACTAACCATGCACAAGGGTCCAAATTTCTCCACATTCTCACCAACACTTTTTTGTTGTTTTTAATTCCTATCCTGACAAGTGTGAGATGGTCTCTCATTGTGGTTCTGATTTGCATTTCCCTAATGACTAGTGTGTTGAGCACCTTATCAAGTTTTTATTGGCCATTTGTATGTCTTCTCTGGAGAAATTCAAAGGACTATTCAAGTCCTTTGCCTGCCTTTGAATAGAGTTGTTCGTTTTGTTGTTGAGTTGTAGGAATTCTTTATATATTCTGGATATTAACATCTTACCAGATATATGATTCCCAATCATTGGAAGGCTTCTCATTCTTTCATTTAAAGGACATTTAATAGTGTCCTTTGATGTAGTCCCATTTATCTGTTTTCTCTTTTATTGTCCTTTCGAGTCATATCCAAGAAATCCCTGCCAAACTCGGGGACATGAAGCTCTTCCCTTAGGTCTTCTTCTAAGAGTTTTACTGGGTGGGTAGCTCTTACATTCTGGTCTTTGATCCATGTTCAGTTAATTTTTGTATATGGTGTTAGTTAGATAAGGGTCCAATTTCATTCTTTTGCATGTTGATAGCTAGTTTTCCCAACACCATTTGTTGAAAAGGTTTTCCATTGAATGACACTTGTGAAAATCATGGGACCATATGTGTGGGTTGGTTTCTGGGCTCTGCACTTCATTCCACTGGCCTATATGTCTCTGTTTATGACAGCATCACACCATTTTGATTACTTCATCTTTGTAGTAAGCTTTGAAGTGTTATTAATTTCTAGTTAATTCAGGTGTGGTCTGAGAATACACATTGTGTAATCTCTATTCTTTTCAATTTATTGAGATATGCTTTACAGCTCAGAATATGACTTACCTTGGTGACTATTCTGTGCACTGAAAAAGAAAGTGTATTCAGCTGCTTGGGGTAGGCTGTCCAATAAATGTCAAACAGTTCTAGCTCGTTGACAGTGTTTTTCAGGTCTCTATACCTGATTTTCTGTCTACTTGTTCTAGGAATGATGGAGAAAGGAGTGTTGAATTCTCCAACTATCACTGGAGGTAATCTCTTTTTTTCTTTCAATCCCATTAGATTTTGCTGCATTCTGAAGACCTGCTGCTAGGAGCATACACATTTGAGATTATTATGTCTTTCTGGAGAACTGACCTCTTTATCACACATACACATGTTTTTCTGCAATGCTGTCACCATATAGTTTTGTACAACAACATGCAATCTAGAAACAGAACTATTCCGTTGTCACACTCCCCCTTTATAGCCACATCTGGCCTTTACTCCAACCCCTAATCCCTGCCAACCACTGTCTGCTTGTTAGTATGTCCCAGTTTTTTGGGAAATGTTTAGATTTACTCCTGTTATTTCAGCATAAGTTTTAACAGTCTGTCTTTACATGTGCTTTTTAAAAGTGTCCCACTTTGACTAATAAATTTAATCTATTTCCTTTTTTGGGATTACTTACATATTTGGGCTTATTTTGTCATTTTAGTTTAGGTTTTCTGCCTCCCATAATTTTCTTTTTGATCCATTTATGCTTTTTTTGTTTGATTTATTCTCTCTCTCTCTCTCTCTTTTTGGGGGGTTCACTTAATTTTCTGCTAAGTGTCAGAGGCATACAGTTCTATTTCTATTCTTCTAGTGGTTAACTTAAATTTCATATACATATTCAAAAAATTAATTTATATTTGTTATTCAGCATGTTATATTCTACAATACCTAACTCAGGGCCAATTTTATGGGCTTTATGTACATTAGACCAGAAGGCTATATTGTGGTATGAACATCAGTTGGAATTATCCCCTTCATCCTCACTTTGCTCTGGTATTTCTGGTAAGGGCTTTGTCCGTGTGAGTTATCTCTGCAGCTGCACAGTCAAGTCCTGAGAAGACTGGTTCATCAGGCACATTGAGAGCCTGGTTTCTACTGGATCACCCAGAAGCTAATCCGACACTCCTGTATCTGCTTCCAGAAAGATGTGATAACAAGAACCAATTCAACTTCCTACCTGAATCTAGTAGAATAAAAAGATAAAACCTGTGAAACAATAGTTTTAAAGCACTGGGCATCAGCCAGGAGAGGACAGTGATCCTTTGGAAGAGAAACCCAGGCAGGGCCCAGCATTCTTCCTGAATAGAAGAGATGAAGCTGAGGGTCCACAGAGGTAAAGGTTGTTAAAGATCACAAATTAGAGTGCAGAGAGGGGACAGCTGCATGGAAGGCCTCTTGAGGAGGTGACATATGAAGAAGTAACTTGAAGAATCCAGAAACGCAGGTAATGAAAAGAAACCAATACAGGTAACCAGAATGCACATGAACATGGCATATACAAAGCTTCTGGGGTTAGAAAGAACTTGGAACATTCAAGAAATGATGGATTAGCCTGGCTGAAGATAGCAATGGAGGGAAAGTAAGAGCTGGAACAGGTGTTGGAGGCAGAGATAGGAAATTTGCATTTCCTTCTCAGAGCAAATGGAAGCACTGGAGGTGGCTAAACATTAGAATGACACAGTCGAATTTCCACTTACGGAGATAATCCTGGCTGACTCATGGGGAATAGATTTAACAGATAGTTAAAGGCATGGATGGAGGCACCAACCAGGATGCTGAGTTACAGACTGCTGAGTGACAGTGGTTGTCCTACATGCAGTGGTGAGTGGCAGGGACATTGGAGAAAGATGGGTGGAGTTGAGGTATATTTTGAAAGTAAACTCCTTTGGAGATAGACTTGATGAGTTGGATGTAGGGCTTCAGGAAAGGAGGAATCAAAGATGAGTCCTAAGTTTCTGTGTTGGGTAACTGGGTGTGGGAATTGGGTATGTTGGGCAAGGGTCAAGGGCACTACTTAAGACATATTAAACCTGCACGCTCTGAAACAATACAAATTGGTGTTCCAACAAGAGCCTTGGGTCAGATCAAACTGCCACCAGCCATCTGGACTGTATTCCATTCATGAGATCAAGTAATGTCATCCAGGGAGACAGCATAGAGGAGAAGAGGACTTGAAGATGAGCCCTGAAGTCACATGAGGAGGACCCAGAGAAGAGGAATGAGAGGGAAAGATCACTGGGGTTGGGGAAAATGAGGGGCAACAGGCCACAGAGCCCCTGAATGTGAGTGTAAGAATGAAGCAGAGCAGCAGGCTGTGTCCAACACTGATTAAGATGAGGGCAGCCGAATGCCCATTGGATTTGGCAACAGAGTCGTCATTGGTGATGCTCAAAAGAAAGGTTTTGGTGAAGTTAGATGCCGAGACTGGAATGTACTGAGTAGTGAATGGCTTACTGGTAATCAGAGGTAAACAAATTAAAATAACAAGATGTTATTCCTTATACATCGGATAAACAATGACTTTTAATTTAAAAGTTAAGTTTTGGGCAGAGAAGGATAAACATATTGTTGGGAATATAAATTGAAAAAGCCATGTCGCCGGGTAGATTGTCAGTCTGTTGAAAATAAAGAATGTACTTACAATCTTTTTTGAGAAACTGTTACATAAGAGGTAACAGTTGGCACCTAAAGGGGTAAATAGACTGAAGAGATACAATCTCTGTTCTCTATGTACCTAGAATTTGGTTGAGGGGAAGAGAGCAAAGGGGCCAAGATAAAGGGGAAAAACTCTAGCACCAAGTCTAGCAAAAGAAATATTGCATGTTAAGGCAAAATGCTGTGGACTTCAAAGAAAACAAGATGTTGCATGTAGTTGGGGAGATAAGGAGAGGCCTCTAAACACTTCAGACTGATGTAGAATGTGAGGGACACAGGGATGAAAGTGTTTGAGATGTTTGCATGAGAGAAAGTGTGGAGGGAAGAAAGCCAACGTGCTTCAAGTAGCTAGTAGAGAAAAGAAGTCACTTTGATTGAATCTGTCTCAGCCTAGATTTACACCAGGAAGCAGAGCCTGAGACAAGGGTTCGTATGCAGGCTGCTGAGAAGTGACCCAATAGAACAGGAGGGGGTCCTGCGGGAATTGAAGCAGGGAAGCCAATGCAAGGACGTATTCTTGGGCTTAGACTGCCATGGGAGACTATGATGCAGTCCTGTTGGGGCTCTCTGAGGATCATGTGGATAGAATGTATCTCAGAATTACCCACCTGAGTGATGGAAGATGTAGAATTTCCCCACCCACTTCCATCCCCTATTGGTGAAGGTTGCCTCTGGAGCAGCTCCCTTACTTCCAGGTTTGTGTATGCATGAGTGCCAAGCAGGTCCCTGCAAGTATCCTTCTCCAGGTGTCCTAGGTGCCCCAGAGCAGGGAGAGAGAGAGATGGTTGGTGCAGCTGAGATGACATGCTGCCAGGTTACAAGTTCTCAAAGCACAGCAATGACTTCGAAAAAGGCAGGCTAACAGGGTGTCAGGTGAGGTTCAAGGTATTATCCCAAAGAGTTGTGGGCAGTGAAGCAACAGATGGTAATGCCAAAAGGATGGGTCTTGGAACAGATTATGCCTGGCCGAGAAATTGAATTTCCTTAGCAATAGGCACCCATTACAAAACCTGATAATCCCACTTGTCACATGCAAAGAAGGGCAAGGTCTCCTGAGGGAAGAGCCCATCATGCTCATGTTCAGATTCATATGTGATTGGTGAAGTGCATCTGTAGATTCTATGACAGGCTTCAACTGAAGGAACCCTCACAAAGTGGACAATGGGCTTGAAAGCATCCCCATGAAGAATGAAGGTTCTATTAAAATTCCAAAAAATATGAACAATAACAAGAAAATCTCATAGAGGCCCTTCTACTTCCAGCCACTGTAGAAAGTAAAGACAAAAGCAATACAATGAGTTCCAAGAAGCTGTCCGAAAAAAAACTTAAACTGATGTAAGTGATTCTTTGAAACATATAAATCGATCGGCATTCATATTGTTAAAAAATTAATCTAAAGTATGTGTTGTGTGTCAGATTATTAACTAATGATATTAAAAATTCATCGTGATTATCGACATGTAAAATTTCACATTTATCTTATCCTTTAGACTTATCGTTGGGAGTACATATTACAATATTTATGATGAACGTGCATACAATTAATAAAAAACATGTTTATTGAAAGAGTTACATGAAATCTCATCTCTGGGCCATGGGTGGTCAGGAGGAGCATTTGAGGTGTTGACTTGACCGGACGCGGCTGTTACATGGAGGGTGGGATGAGATCAGGAAAGAATGAAAAGTGACTCTCAGGTTCCATGCTGGGATGACACTCAAGTGTCGGGCACGGTGTGCCAGTGCATGTCTGTAGGAGGTGGTTTTGGGCGCTGAGCATGAGGTGGGCATCAGTGCTCAGTGGTCTCTTATGATGACCTAGAAAGTTCTCTTACTGCTTGATCCTCTGTCCCAGAATCGGCCACCCTGAGCCCAGGTGGGATTTACTGAAATCCCGTCTCAGGAGTGAAAAAGAAGTTGGTGTTGTAAGTTTTGCCCCTCTCCTTGGTGAGGATGACAGGCTGTCCCACCTCAGGGGAAGTGGCTATGAACCAGCTGGGGAAGGCGACTGACTGGAAGGTGGAGGTGGAGCCCTCTATGCTGCGCAGAAAGAGAAAGGGCACCTGTGCTTCATTCTCCCTGGACAGGTCCATTATGTTTTTCTCCTAGGAGCAGGAAAGAGGCCTATTAGACACTGGGAGGAAGGGGCTAAACTAACTCATCCTTGGGAGTGGCTGCCTCTCCAAAGGGAGGGACAAGAGGTGGATGCCAGGGTTAGGGTAGGGAACACTCTGGTTCCCAACACCAAGTGCTTCTGATTCTTCAAGACAACACCATCTTCCCCGAGAACAGAGTGGGGTTAATTGTCTCATAGGTGCTTCTGCTAGGCACCCATCTGTGGGTTCGGGCCAGGCTCGAGAGACTCCCAGTCTCCAGTGGGTTTGCATATTGCTGCATCCACCATGACCCCAAATGCTGCTTTCAGTGCAGGGACCACAGGCATGAAATCCACACTGGATTTCAGTCTTCCCTTGTCTCCTCTGCGTGCGGTGGCCTTTGCTTATATGGGAGTACCCCAACATCTCAGAGGATTTCTGGAAGGCAGTTAAAGAGGATGGGGAATAGAGAAACCATAAATCCCAAGCTTTCTGAAGCAGGGAGTCCTCTCTGGTGCTCAGAGGGTACTCTGAGAGTAGAATAAGCGTTACAACCATTTCAGGGGTAGCATGTATTGATTTGCGGATCAGCCAGATCAGGCTTCCTTACACTGAATAATCCAGGATTGAAACAATGTTATTTTTATTCAGCAACACAGTAAATGAAATAAAAAGACTGTCTCATAGTACTCATTAGATAGTACTGTGTTTCATTAGTTGCACAACCACTCACCTTAAGCTGCAAAGTAGGCTGGCCCTCGATTTCTGCACAGAACAAACAGAGGTCTGCATGCCTGATTCCCAAGTATATCAGGCTGCCTTTTCCTTCAACATGGACGCTTGTGTCTTTGCATGGTAGTGAGGAAATAATGACTGGAAATGGAAACAGACATCAGGCCCCAGGCAGCAGGAAGTCCAGGCCTGCCTAACACTGGGCTACTCCAATAGCCAGGTCTACCCCAGACCGCTTCTCCAATTAGCCATGCGGTAGAAACCCTGCGTCATAATTAGAAACTCATTTCCCTTTTTCTTGCTTACCATCACAACCCAGCTGTCATCAGGGCACATGGCTTTCCAAAAATAAAAATAAAATTCCCCACCACACTTGCAGCTAACTTTGACCACATGCTTAAGTTGTAGCCCATGAGCTACAAGTGGAAGTGTTCTGTGGGACTTCCAGAATGTTCTTCAAGGGGAGCCAACTCGGCTGGGAGGAGCTCCTTCTTTATACCTTGTGTCTTCTTCCTACAATCAGGTGAGGGTTGAGGTGGCCTTGAGACTGATAAGGTATTGTGGGCTCACCACACTGGCCTCAGCTTGCCTGCTGAGGTTACTTTCATATGAGAAAGAAATCAACTTTATCTTATATAAGTTTCAGTCACATGGGTGAATCAGCTGAATTTATTCCTGGCTAATTGAGCCCAGGAGACTGGGCAGGGGGCTCCTTTTCGGCAGGGGGCTCCTTTTCGGCAGGGAGCAGGGAATTCATCCGCTCAACACTTTCTCAAGTGTCCACTCAGGACAAGGCAGACTTTGTCATGGATCCCACAGAAAATGAGATGAAAACTATAAGCAGAGAAGTGGCCAGAACCACACAATAAATTGTAATGCCTGCTTTGGGGGAAGTGACCAAAGCCTGGGACAGTAGAAGAAAGACCAACTTTACAGGGAAAAATCAATAAAGGCCTTACTGCAGAGGGGAAGTCAATCCAGGACCTTAAAGTTAGGAGGAAGCTAGTAAATGAGGAAATGGGATAGAGGGTGGGGGAGGGGTTGGGAGGGAGAGTGTTACAGAGAAAGGAATGGTCAAGGCCACAGGTGGAAAAGAACTTGTTAAGTTAAAGACTTCACAGAAGACTGGTGAGGCTGAGATCTCCCCACATCCTACCCCCAAATCACAAACCCATGGGAACAAGACTCTTCAATTAACAGAGTAAGAGGGTCCCTTGTGATTCTTGGTAGAGGATGAGTGAGAGTCTGCACAAATGAGGTGGGAGAGAGGGCAGGTGAGGTGATAATCACAGAAATGAGGCCTATTGTGTACGTAGACCCATCAGTCTTTGCTGATGGACCGGCTAGGGGCCGAAGAAACAGAGGAGTCAAGGATTTCCCTGCTCCTGGCTCAAGCAAATAGGATCATGGTGGTGATGGAGAAGGAGAAGAGTGAGTTTATCTGCAGTTCTGAGATCCGTAGTTTCACTTAGGATAGACAAAGTTAGAGTTGTCCAAAAGGACATTGAACAAGCATGAACTGTTCATCTTGGTCAAAAGCATAAATGCCAGGGTGACAGAAGTAACTTACCAATCCAAGAGACCAGCTTGCAGCCCCTTCACTCATGACAGAGCGGTTGCATATTGAGCTCTGAGGATTCCCAGCACTGGGACGTTTTACAGAGAAAGTGGAGTCAGAGAGGAGGATGTGGACCACAAGAGAATGTTCTCTCGGAATGAGAAGATGGAGAGTGTTCAAGAAAGGAAGAGTGAGCAATTACACTGTGGCTGAAGAACCAAATGTGAGCACAGAGAAGCATATTGGATGACTCTGGAAAAAGGAGCTCAAGGGGAGCAGTCAAAGATCAGTTTAGAAGTGAAAGTGTTTGAGGTAAGCATGAGCAGGAGGTGACATGGAGACAGGTCGTTTAGTCACCTCTTCTGTGGAATTAGGCTATGGCTGGTGTATAGAATGGCACATTGTGTGTAGGAAAACAGAACGACAGTAGGAAGAAATGTGGGCATCAAGAGAAGCTATTTAGTATTGAGCCTGGAAACACTGTATCAGAGCATGTTTTCCAGTGTCAGAAAGGATCCAATAGACAGGGAAAGGTGGGTTGTGCAGGGAACAGAGAGATGGGATCAAACACTCAAGTCCTAGGGAAAGGGAAAGAGCTGAGTTGGACTTTCCCCCAGATTTATTGAGGCACAATTTACATGAGATGAACTGACTGTTGATGAGAGGAAGAAATATTCTCTGATTTCCTAGAGGAGCGGACCCCAAGTTAGGGACATGTGCAGGTTTGGTGGTGGGATGTGAAGGAATTCAATCCGAGGACATGGTAGCAATGGTTGAAATTTAAAGGAGAAGCTCCGAGGGGAAGGTCAGCTGCTGGCTGGATGGACCATCCCCTCTTATCAGAAGACATTTTCTTTGGGTAAGGAGAGCTGCCCACCTCTCACACCGCGTTCCTAGGTACGGGGTTTCCTTCATGGGAGGGAACCACCTTGCCCTTTCTTGCCCTTCCTGTGGACACCGAGCTGGTGCCCAAAAGTAGGAGAGGCTACAACCAGCCTTATACAAGCTCAGCCTTATCCCCACTGGAGCCAGTGTCCCTTTAAGAGGCAACCATGGCCCTGACTGTGTGGCTCAGCTGGTTGGAGTGTCATCCCCCGCACCTACAGTTTGTGGGTTTGATACCCCCATTGATTCTGTCTCTCTGTCTCTGTCTCTCTCTCAAATCCATAAAACACATACTTGAATGAGGATTTTTAAGAAAAAGTAACAGTGGCTTCATTGTCACTCACCAGGTCTGACATTGTTGCTGGAAGGAACTGCAATTAAAGAATTTCCGTTCAGGACCCACACCATCTGGTGAGAATCACGAATACTGTGGTATCCTGGAGTGCCCTGGCCTGCCAGACGACAGCAAAAAGCACAAAACACGCATGAAGTTATTACAGACTTCAGGAGCTCAGCTGTACCCTCTAATACAGTGGCCCCCCTATCCACTGTCTCATTTCCCATGATTTCAGTTACGCACAGTCAACTGTGGTCCAAAAGTACTAAATGGAAAATTGCAGAAATAAATAATTCATAAGTTTTAAATTGCATGCCATTCTGAGTAGTGTGACAGAATCTTGCACCCTCCCCTCCATCCCAGCTGTGATGGGAATCATCTCTTTGTCCAGCATGTCCACGCTGTGGATGTTCCCCACCCATGCGTCACTCAATAGCCCTCTGGGTTATCAAATCTACTATTGTGGTACCACAGTGAATGTGTTCCAGTCATCCTTATTTTACTTACTTGTGGCCCCAAAGCACAAGAGTAGTGATGCTGGCAATTCGGATAGGCCAAAGAGCAGCTGTAAAGTTTTCCTACGTGAAAAGGCGCGCACATGTGAGAGAAAACATGGTATGTACAGGGCTCAGCACTATCTGCGGTTTCAGGCAACTGCTGGGGACCTTGAAACATGCCTCCCTCAGATGAGGGAGGCGACTGTGCTGGCTTTTGAATGTCTAGGGCAGGCTCACTGTTCTGAGAAAACAGCTCCAAGGAGAAAGGCAGGGGCTGGTTTGTGCATCAAAGTGTCTGAAAGAGTATGTGTGCATGCACGGTCCCCAGAGATTGTCTAGGGGTGTCGGTGACTTGTCCTTTCCTGAGTGATAGTCTCTGGGTACTAAAAAAAAACAAAAGTATTTAAATGGGTCATCAGTATGTAGTTTGTTTTCTCCTTCGCCCTTTTTATCAAAATAAGTAAACAATTCTAAATATACATAATAAGACAAGAATGAAAGTGCAGGTTCCATGATATGAGCATTTTAGCAAATTCAACTGTAACTGAGCAAGTGAAAGAGGCCCTTGTACCCTATTGTCCTTGGGGAGGCTGGACAGAGACTGCCCAGCTGGCTTGTAATTTGTCACTTACTTAGTGAGGTCGACATGTCGGCTTCAGGGCTTCTGTAAAGAGGACAAGGTAGCATAGATGGTTGCCAGCAGCTGGTCTTGTGAAGGAAGGAAGGAAGAAAAGCATGTTATTCATTGCTCTCCCATCCACCTGGAAATTTGTGTAAAAATCATTTGGAGGAAGATCCTGTCCTCAGTGCACATTTGAGACTAAGGATGGGAAGAGCATACTCCAAGGCCAGAAAACCCCAAATGGAAGCTCCTTTCTCTGTCGTGACTGGCTCTCCAGGCTGTGATGGCCTTGGGGTGCCCTCCATCCATCACATCTGGGATTGCTAGGGGATTCCAGAGCACCCCCCAGGCACCTTCTAGGATGAGTTTCTGGGTTTAGAGGAGGAAGGGAGAGTGTGTATTCATCTCTATTTAGGCCTCCACAGCTGGTAAATCACCAATTACCCTGACTTCGAGCTTGAACATTCAAAATAATAGGCAGCAAGCCTGTCTCTCTGATCCCCATCTCCCCCCATTCCCCATCCAAACAGGCATCTCTAAGGATCCATGGACATCCACTGGCTCCATTAGATGTTTCACCGTCAAACGGCGTCTCTCTGGGCTTTGAGTTGGGGAACCAGGACAGTTCCCCCAAAAGACCACAGACTCCCCACAGTGAGAACCAGTTGTTCAGCACTCTCCCTGCCTCGGGGCCCTGCGTGTCCGACTCTACCGATATCCCTAGGAGGGAGTAAGCAGCCCTGCTTGTGGAAGCAGCCCCAGCTCCTCTGATGTCCTGTGCCTTGGACCCCAGCCCCTCAGCCCCAGAGGTTCCTCAGGATGAGACACAGAGCAGTGAAAGAAGCTGCCCAACACATGGCTTCTGAGCAGCAGAAGTTACCTTCATTCCAAGAGGCACTCTTGTCCCTGGGCCAACGTCAGACTACACCGGCTGTCTAGAACTCCTGGGCCTTTTAATGGGCAAGAGGGTCACTTCCTGGTTCTGGGTGTGCCCACTTTGTCAAGAAAGCTGGTCTGGCATAGAGATTCCGTGAGGTGTCAATGTGTGACTGTGTGGCAACACAGGCGTGGCCATTCTGGGGTCCTGGGCAAACCAAAGCAGTACACATGACAAAAAATAGCCGTGATGAAATACAGCCAAGGCCAGATGCATTGTTACAGAGGAGAAGTTTCTTCTGGGCCGCCCTGGGGACAGAGGTGTGACTGTCTCGATTCACTGACGACATGAGCCATACCTCATTCACATCTGATTGGGAACAATCCACCATGTCCCTGTCAGAAGTTTTACATAACCAATATTGAAAGCTTATTCTGTGTCTGTTAAAGTTGTCAGAGATATACCTGATTAATCTTTTAATCCTCATAACATCCCTTTGGGGCCATTACTTTTTATTTCTTATGCAAAAAACCAGAGGCCCTGAGAAATGACCAAGCTTACCTAAAATCACATAGCTACGAAGAAATTTAGCCACGTTAGAAGTCAGATCTCTCCATTCTTGACCACTGTGAAGTGTGTTTCCAGCAGCTGAGACACAAGGTCTATGTCCCGTGATGGGTTCTGTAGCCTGCATGGTGCCCAACGGAGGGGACTCATGGGGTCAGAGGGACCTGGGAGGCCTGTGGCTTCCTCACTCTGAACTGGGGATCACACTCAGCCTCAGCAACTGCATGGAAGGGAATCATTACCTTTGAAGCCCAATATTGTTAGTCAGCCCTGAAAGTTAAAAAATCCTACTCATTCTATGCCAAAATCTGCCTCCATGCAAACTCATAACTACTGGCTTCGGTTCTATTCTCTGAAATCCACTGTAAGCTCTCTCCCCTACAGTACTGCAATAACCCTTAACTGGTCAGTCACCTTGCCCCTGTTCTCACCCCCTACGGTGAAATGTCCACCCAGCTGTGAGCAGGGGTCAAAGACTCATTGTGTCATACCAGGCCCCATTCAGAACTCTCTAATGGCTTCACATCGCACCCAGAATAATAACCAGAGCTCTCCCCATGGCCCATCTGAGCTCACATGAGCCCACATGATTGAGTCCCTGCTTGTTTTTCCACATACCTCTGTCCTTGCCCTGTCAATCCCCTGCTCTAGCTGTACCAGCTCCAGCTGATTCTCTCACCCAGAGCTCAGCTTCCTGGGAGCCTTTCCTGTTTCTCTGCAGGAAAGGGTTTCCTCAGACCATCACAAGGTCCAATTCACTTCCATGCATTTGGAAAAAAGCCACCCTCTAAATGAGATCTCCTCTGACCACCCTCACTATAAGAGCCCCTACTCAGGCTCTAATCCCTAATTCTTCTCTATTATATTCTGCATAAAATGTATGTCTCCATGGCAGCAGATGTGTATGTGTGTACATATGCATATATGATGGGGAGTTTTTGCAATCAATCTTTTTTTATATGCTATCTTTTTTTTAATTGAATTTTTTTGGGTAACATTTGTTAATAAAACCTTACAGGTTTCAAGTGTACAACCCAATAAAACACCATCTGCACACTGCATTGTACACTTACCACCCAAAGTCAAGTCTCTTTTTGCCCCCATTTATCCCCCCTTTGCCCACCTCCACTTCCCCACACCTCCCTTTCTCTCTGGCTATCACCATGCTGTTGTCTATGTCTGTGTGTTATATGTATGTATATTGTGTACATACCTATATATTATCTGTCCAGAAGGTATCCAGCCATGCAATATGAAAAATAGAGAAATTTATTGAAGAAGAAACATTGTACACAGGACAATGATGCCTCAGTCCCTTTCAAAGTAGGCACCTTGGGAACTCACACAGTTCTCCCAATCACCATCAGCTGCCCCGTCATATTTTCCTGAATCTTACTGATGGTCTGAAATCTCTTCCCTTTCAAAGGTGATTTCAGTTTTGGGGAAAGCCAGAAATCACAGGGCTCCAAATTTGGGCTGTAGGGGGCTGAGTTACCTGCGTGATTTGATGTTTTGCCAAAAAACTCTGCACGAGATGTGATGCATGAATGGACATATCATCATGATGAAGCTGCCAATCACCCATTGCCCATAGCTGTGGCCTTCCAAATCTTCTGAATGATTTCCATGGAGGAATGTTCAAGCTTAACACAAAATTTGATACAGATTTGTTGCTCTGCTCGCTCAGTCAATTTGAATGGGACAGCCACATAATGCACATGCTCACTCACCAGGGTCTGCTGTCCCCACTGACTATCAGAGTGAAGTCGTCATTGTTCACACATGCGCATTCCAGTCCACTCTCCCTGGCTGCCAGGCTACATCGATGTCGCGCAAACTGTTCTCATCATATTAACAATGGCTGGATTTTTTTCTGGACAGACTACACACACACACACACACACACACACACACACACATTGTGTGTGTGCACATACATATGTGTATGTGTGTATACACATACATCCATATGTGTGTATATATACACATGTGTATATACACATGCATGTTGTTTAATCCTTTCACTTTTTCTCACCCAGCCCCCCAACCTCCCTCCCCTTTGACAACTGTCAATGTATTCTAGGTGTCTATGAATCTGTTCTATTTTGCTTGTTAAATTATTTTGTTGATTAGATTTCACATATGAGTGAAATCATATGCCATTTATCTTTCTCTGACTGGTTTATTTCACTTAGCATAATGATCTCCAGGTCTATCCATGCTGTTGCCAAAGGTGAGATTTTTTTCTTTTTATGGCTGTGTATCCCATTGTGTAAATGTACCGCAGCTTTTTTATCCACTTATCTACTGATGGGCACTTGGCTGTTTCCAGATCTTGGCTATTATAAATAACACTCCAATGAACATAGGAGTGTCTATATTCTTTCAAATTAATGTTTTGGGTTTCTTCAGACATATTCCCAGGAGTGGAATCTCTGGGTCAAAAGGTAGTTCCATTTTTCAATTTTTTGAGGAAACTCCAACTGTTTCCACAGTGGCTGCACCAGTCTGCACTCCCACCAACAGTGCACTAGGGTTCCCTTTTCTCCACATCTTCTCTAGCACTTGTTGTTTGTTGATTTATTGATGACAGCCATTCTGATAGGAAAGAGGTGATGTAAGCTTTTGCACAGCAAAAGAGACCATCAACAAAATAAAAAAGCAACCTACTTCATGAGAGAACATATTCACTAATGATACATCTGATAGGGGATTAATTTCCAAAATATATAAAGAATTTAAATAACTCGACACCAAGAAGACAAACAATTATCTTTAAAAATAAGCAAAAGATCCAAATAGACACTTCTCCACAGAGGACACTCAGATGGCCAATAGACACATGAAAAGATGCTCACATCACTGATCATCAGAGAGATGCAGATTAACATGCACATGTGTTCTTATCACCTACATGCCAGCTCCCTCAGGCCAGGTCTCTTGTCTGTCTTGTTAACCAGGTCCTTAGTGTCAGGAACAGTGTGAGATCCATTATTGGAATTCATCAGTATTAGCTGAATACACAAAGCAACGAACGAAAGAAGTGATCTTGGTAAGAAGAGGAAGACTGGAAGGAGGAAAAGGGAGTGTGTTATCTGCAGGAGAGACATGATTTGTGGGAAGGGAGCAGAGGTAAGCTCCCTTTCCATATTAGGGCTGATGTGCCCTGAGAGAAACTCTCAAACAAGTCGGGGAGACAAGGAGCTTTGTCTCCAACTGGAGAGACCCCTGGGCTCGCCTTAGCTCCTCAGCCAAGGCCAGGTGTGGGGAGGGAGTCCTGGGGAGAACCTGACATGGGTTCTAGCCTTGCACCCAGGAGGACCTATACCCCAGTTGGACCAAGAGCACCCAAGTCTGTGCCCATCACTGCCGTGTACTTATTAATACAGCCCCTTCCACTCTCCTATGTGTCCACAACTCTAGGGAAATTACCAACAGTGGAAAGACAGAAGAGATGCAGTTCTACGTCTTTGTAGGAACTGTAAGAAAGGAAAAGCTTGGGGGTGCCATGCTGTCACCAGAAAGAAATGTACTCTCTGACACCAGCATAGTCATTCAGATGCTGCAGGCAGATCTCAGGAGGGGAGGTGGAGACTGGGGCAATGCCTGTGGCACCCTGGAAGTCATCCTTGTGTTTGGAAAAGGAGTATCCCAACATCTTTCTTCATATCCTGGGGACAAGCGAAAATGTGATGGAAAGACTCCATGGGTTACATGTCTGAGGAACCACATTGCAGAGAACAAAGTTCACTGATATTGGGAAGAAACCGTGTTCCATAAAAAGGTAGGAGAGATAAGTGTGTGTTGATATAAATATGCTCTCGATGTCTGGGAGACATCCGACTATGGTTTGTGAGTTCATGGAAAACCCAGGGGAGATGCTCAGAGCCCCACCTCAGGACGGGATGATAACTTTTCAGTGAGCTGTGTACCAGCATCATGCACGGAAGTATGGAGTGTGAATTCTAATCACGAAACCCAACTTGTATCACTCCTCCCAGTGGTGAGACCTGGAGAAACCTGAGTTTAGGAAGCTGCCACCTTCCCAACAATCCTACGGGGTTCTTCCTAGAAATGAGAGACTTTCATAGAACCTGCTTCACAAACTACGAAATTCCTTTTAAATGCAAAGAATAAATTTTATGGCCACATTATTCCATTCAAGTCATTCCATTCATTACAGAGCAACTGAGGTGGCCAGATGTCTGTTTCACAAATTTAACTCTTCATGGGATCCAGTGAGAATGCTGTAGGTGAAAGTTCCATAAACAACACCAGTTCTTCATCCAGACCAGCAGAATCTGTAGCTTGACTGAGACGTAAGTGCGAGACCCCTCCTGGGTCTTGATGCAGCCCCACAGAGCAACTGCGTCTGAAAGCTCAGTGACCTGGGAGTCAGATGAAAGAGTCACCAGCCTCATGTCTTACGTGAGGCAATTTTAGCAACTATGTGAAGTAGCGTTTCTTTATTATTTGTGTAAAGGTGGCATATTTTAGCCATTTGGCCCCTGGGAGAGAGCACACGCCCTGGCCCAACACTGAGGTCACTCCAGGGATATGCTGGGGGACAGCAAGATACCCTGGGATGGAAAACCCAACCACAGATTCTGCCCTCCTATTCCAGGCAGAGGTTTGACTGCTCACTCCCCATTTAACCTGGTGTCTACTTCTGAAAATTGGACGTAATTGTGGCAACTCTGCCTCCCTGCTGAATGGGTCACTATCACAACCTTCGTCTCAGAAGCACTGTGAGCGCTAGAATGGAGAAAGACAAAGCACAAGGCTGCCTGGGGCACAACCTCCAACTCCACACCGACGTTAGGCCAGTGCAGCTGCCCCTCGGGATCTGCAGGGGGCTTGCTTTAGGACACCCTCTCCCCTACAGATATCAATAGCCACAGATGCGCAAGCCCCTTGTACAAACTGGAGTGAATATAAAGTTGCATGTAACCTACATTTGCACAGCGGCGACGACAGCAGGGTGTGACTGCACATCACCTCATCCTCATGGATTCAGTGCAGTGCATGGCAAGAGGCAACTTCAAGCTTTGCTTTCTGGAACTTTGTGGGATTTTTAAAGGAACATTTTCAAGCCACAGTTGGTTGAGTTTGCAGATACAGAGGGCTGACTGTAGAGCAAACCCAAAACTGGTGGTGGAGGCTTTCCCCAGTTCTTGGGTAATAATCAGGGGACAGTCTGCTTTGAAGCAGATGGCAGATGAACCAGCACAGTTCAGGAGGAAGGGCTGCATGGGCTCAGTTTGGTGGTGCAGATCTGTATGTTGTGTCCTGAAGGACAAGAAGGAGACCTCAAGGAGAAATATCATGGCCTACATTATTCCACATTCTTCACTCACTGATAGTTCCTGTCCAAGGTAGGCTTCTCCATACATTAGAGCAGCCCTAGAGACCTCCCTTTCATACTATGGAATTAAAAATTAGCCCTGCTGGGGTGGCTCAGTGGATTGAGCTCCAGCCTACGAACCAAAGTGTCATTGGGTCGATTCCCAGTCAGGACACATGCCTGGGTTGTGGGCCAGGTCCCCAGGAGGGGATGCGCAAAAGGCAACCACACATCGATGTTTCTCTCCCTCTCCCTCTCCCTCCCTTCCCCTCTCTCTAAAACTAAACAAATAAAATCTTAAGAAAATAAAAATAGAAATGATAGGCCCCAAATACTTTTTATGTTAAGATTGGGACTAAATCTTTAAGCCACAAATTTCAATACTTCTTAATGTGAAATTTTGAAAGAAATTGTTAACATAAAAGTTTTTGAGACTACAATGCACTGCTTTAGTTCTGACCAGTTGCCTAGAAATGGAGAAACCCAAAGAATACGTACATACTAGTTGCCATAATTTTTTTAAAATTAAAACATGGCTGTTTCATGTAAGATCACTCCAGTCGCAGCACCACTGACATTCTGGGCACAGTAACCCTTTGTCACCCAGAGATGCCCTGTGAGGGCAGAATGCCCCTAGTTTAAAACCAGTGTTTTATGTCCTGTCATCAGACCAAGTGTCTACCTGTGCCTGCTAGCTGAAGGTCATGAGATTTCCTTTAACACACAGACGCCTGGTTTGTGATCCTCCTATAACTTTTTTTTAATAATGAAGGCTAGCAATTATTACAGTGTTCATGATGAAGAATTATGTTTTACATACATGAGGAAGGAAAAAGGTTCTTCCTCGTGGGGGCGGGACTGCTGGACATGCTGGGTGTGCTCTGGTTCCGGGTGACAGAGGCTTCACAGAGGCTCTATGTGAAGAAATGTCAGCTGCAGCATGCTTGTGACTTGTCCATGCAACCTGAAACTGGAGGACCGCTAAGCCTTTAAGAGCAAAACCAGGAAATTAGTCATCAGCTTTGAGCTTGAGGAAAGAAACATTATGGGACTGCTCCAGGGCCGATGACTGGATACTGATGCTGCAAGATGACACACGACAATGTTATCCCTAAGAGTAGGAGCCCTCAGTAGGAGCCGGGTAGACTGAGGAAGGGATGGGCCTCCTGCGACCTGGGTAGCTTCTGCCACTTCTTGTCAGCGTCAGCATGTTCTCGGCCAATCTCACACCAGGAAAAATGCCCCAGGGTGCAGTCCTCCAGCCTCTCAGAGGCAGTGCATAAGCTGCTTCTCCACTCAGGGGCGCCTGACATGGGTAAGGCCAAGTCCTGGCACCTTGTCCTGCATGGACCCTAGGTCACCACTCGGGTTAGCAGTGAAGGGAGCCTGGCTCACAGATCCTCGGTGCTCGGAGCTGGCAGGCGCGCACTAGGCCTTCCATGCAGGAAGCTGAGGCCGTGCTGTCAGCGCTGCACTCCACGCCCTCAGCCCACCCCAGCTCACTGCCTAGTGACAGCGCCCAGCACCTGTCAGCTTCACACCTCCAGGGCTTGCTGAACCAAGCAGAGAAAAGACAGGTGAGTGAACGACCTGGCCTCTGCTCCCTCCTGAGGGACCATGCTAGGATTTCTCAGAGGGCTCCCAGACCCAGCTACTTCCAGTCCGGACCAGCTCACTAGAATTTGCTTTATTGGCTTTCTTGGGATTATTTCCTAAACGAACTCCCTAGGTCGAGGGTAAAGAGCCCCCAAACATGACAGCTTCCTGGAGCAGCTGACCTAGTGAAGCCCCTGCATCTGTCACCAGGCCCCTCACTATCTCTACCAGCCTTTTTGCTATGACCACCAGTAGCTTACCCTAGTCTGCACCTTTCTGCTCTTCATCAGCCTACCTGGCCACATAAAGACATGCTCACATTCACACCCTATGACCTCTGCAGCATTTTTGCTGCACAGTGAAATATAAATGGCCACTACATTGCCATCCTGGGTGGCCCCACAATCACCTCCTCAGGAATGTAAACTTATAAAGCACCCACAAGTAAAGGTGTAGCAGGTGTCCCTGAGTCAAAACTAGGGTTCAAAATGAAGAGGAGCTGCCCCAGGTGTCCATTAGCATGAGCTGGCTTCCATGCTCTGAGAAGGAAGTCCAGAGCCCATGACCTCACTCCTGTGCTCCCTCTACGGGACTGGGCCCACTTGGATATCTTGAGGGTGGGCGCCCGATGCCCTGCACTAGGGGTAAAAAGAAGCAAACATCTAGGATACATTGGTATTAATGCAAACTCACTCACAACCATACGTGGCGTCTTTCAGACTCCTCATCCCATCCTGTAAACACACAGACCTCTGTGTGGCCAGGGCACTTAGTCCAGAGTGATGGAGTTGGACGGAGGTGATGAGGGTGATACCAAGTAGCCCACAGCCAGTACTTATCTCTCCCTAGTATGAAGGGAGAGATAATCAAGGGATAGAGTCTTCTGAAAAGGGATATTGTGTCAAATAGGATGAAGAAAACTCTCTCTGCGAGAAAAAGACTCCGTAGGGATACAGTCTATAGATAAAGTCTCCCCTCTTTCTTTAGGGAGCCAAAACTAGAGCTGCCTCAGGACTGCATTCCTTAGTCCAGCAATTTTCAACCAGCGTGCTGCAACAATTTTAAAACGTGTAATACCTGACTATTTAGTCAGGGGTACTGACCTCTTTTCCCATGGATTGTCCAATAAAAAGGTGGCAACAGTCATCTGGTGTGAATGAACCAAATTATGCCTGTTTTTTGTCAGATCAGAAAAATTATTATATTTTTGATGGGTGGCAGGATTTTAGTAATTAGTTATGTGTGCCATGAGATGGAAAAGGTTGAAAATCACTGCCTTAGCCCATTCACATCTATTCTTTACTACTCAGGTCAAGGTCTAATATGGTCACCTCAACACTATAAATTTTTCCCTCCTCCTGTGGCAGAATTTTCACCACTCAATTCAGCTAGTGCTAACACAGTGGCAAATTATTAGATGGAATTGTCCTTATTGTGAACATCCTTGATACTCGAAGTGTGGTCCATGGACCAGCAGCATTAGCATCATCTGGCAGCTTGTCAGAAATGCAGAATTTCAGGCCCCACCTCAGGCATACAGAATCAGGGGCTGAAATAGAGGAACATTAAAACCAGTATATGTTCTGTGATGATATAGCACATTCCATGCCAGTATTCCAGTCACACCAGCAGAAAAAGAAATATGCCCGGGGCTGGGGAGGGCAAAAGTGAACCAGATCTAGATCAATCCTCACCTTTCTCCAGTCTCTGGGACCCATGAAGTGGGCTGTCTTGGCACTGAATGAGGGGGAAGAGGGAAAGGTGTCAAGAAAAGCACTCATTCCTGGAAGGCTGGGGCCATCATGAGGCCTCACAAGGAATTTTGCTTTGCATAATTACAGCTTGACTTAGCTAGGAATTCTCCAAATGTATGTGGTTTAATGTAAGCCAAACATTTTCTATCAAAAGAGAGAGAAAACCTTTCTAGGGGAGGGCACAGCCACTCAAAAATTTTACTAAGACAATGAGCCACAATAGTTGGAGATTACTAGGCATACAAATCAATAAGATCATAAGAACAAGACCAAAAAGAGTGAAACAAGCAAACAAAGCAAGATAGCAGAAACAGACTTCAGATTCTGCAATGACTATACAGAGCTTAAAACAACTATCTTAATCATGTTTAAAAAATAAATGACAAATACAAAAATACTTTTTAGAATAACAAACTATAAAAAGTGACAGATTTGAAAAAGTCAAACAGCACCTCTAGAACTATATAATACAATAATAAGTAAAATAAAATATCCAATAGTTTGCATTTGGCAACAGATAGATCACAGCAGAAGAGAGAATTAGAGAGTGAGATCAGCAGGTTAGAGGTATAGGAATTTCTAGGAATTGTTTCCTCCCAGAAACATTAATTGGAAAACTAGGCACATATTAAAATATCTTCACAAGAGCCAAGGATTCTAGGTGAGAGATTACAGCACCTGGATGGAATGCAGAATAAGAAAAATGCATTGAAGAAGTTAGAAAAGACAGTTTCACAAAACTTCTTTCTTCCTCCCCCAAACCAGGGCAGCCCAGTATAGAAGGAGACATCCTCTGTGGGAGAGAAAAGAGTAATGTTAGCACCCAATTTCAACACAGACCCTAGCCCCAAGCCCGCACCAGCCCCAGGCTGACCCCTATGACCCCAGGCTCTCAGCCCACCCCGGCACCTAGCCGGCTTCCATTGCCCCAGGCTCCTGCAAATCCAGGTTTCCACCTCTCCCCAGTGCCAGGCTAACTCCTGGGGCCCCAGGCTCTCAACAGGTCCCATGGATCCAGGCTCCCAGGCTACTCTAGTTCCAGGCCTGCATAGATTTAAGCTCTAAACTGGCTCCCACAGACCCAGGCTCATGGCCTGCCCTAGCACTAGGACAGCCCCAATGGCCTCAGGCTCCAGGCAGGCTCCCACAGACATAAGCTCCCAAACTGCCACAGCTCCAGCTCCACCCCCACAGCCCCAACCTTTAGACCAGTCCTCATGGACCCAACCTTCAGGCTGTTCCCCTGTGACCCTCATGGCTCTAGGCTTCAGGCCAAACCCTAAGGCCCCAGGCTTCTGGCTCACCCTAGTGTCATGGTGGCCCCATAGCACCAGAATCCAGGCCAACTCTCACAAATCCAGACCGACCAGGCTCCCAGACTGACCCAGGACAAGGCCAGTATTTGTGGACCCAGATGCCAGTCTCACCCCAGTGGTCCTCAGCATGTGATTGATCCCTGCAGACCTAAGATTGAGGCCTGCCACTACAGACTCAGGCACCAGGCCTGCTCCAATGAACCCCAGTGACAGCCAGCCCCTGTGGACCCAAGCATCAGACCTGCCTACATGCTGACCCAGGGACCATATCTGCCCCTCCAAGGACTCTAGCCGCAAGCCCTCCCACAGATACTACCATCAGCCCTCCCATATCCGTATGGGCTGACTGGTGAAGGGCTTTCTCTGCTGGAGACAGCCTGTAAGACTGAAAGAGGTGTCTGCTTCCTCAAAAGTGCAGACATCACTGAAGGACACAAGGATCATGAATAATCAAGAAAACCCAAAATTACCAAAGGAAATGAATAAAATCTACAATAAATGACCCTAAAGAAATGAAGATCAGTGAATTGCCTGAAAAAGAAATCAGAATAGTCCTCTTAAAGAAATTTAGTTACAGACAAATAAACAAAATTAGGAAAGCAATACATGAACAAAGAAATAGAAACCATTAAGAAAAAAAACAACAGAAGTCCTTGGGTTGAAGAATGCAATGAATAAACTGAGGGATTCGATAGAGAGCTTCAATAACAGATTGAATTAAACTGAAGAAAAACTTCATGGAATAGAAGACAGGTCATTTGAAATTATTCAGTCAAATGAATAAAAAAAAGAATGAAAAAGAGTGATGAAAGCCTATGTGAATTATGAAATTCGATTAAGAGGTAATCTATGCATTATTGAAGTCCTAGAATTTCAAGAGAGGGAGAAAGGAGCAGAAAGCTTATTTTAAAATATAATGGCCGAGAACTACCCAAACCTGAAGGGAATTGGACATCCCAGTTCATGAAGTTCACAGGTGCCTGAAATTTCAACCCCAAATTATCTTTTCCAGGACACATTAAAATAAAACTGTCCAATTCAAAGACAAATAGAAAATTTTAAAAATGAAGAGAAAAATTCCTCACATACAAGGAAACCCTCACAAAAAATCAGTGGATTTGTCTGCAGAAACTTTGCAGGCCAGGTGAGAGTGGGGCGATATCTTTTTAATTATATTTTACTGATTATGTTTTTATAGTTGTCCTGATTTTCCCCCTTTGCCCCCTCCACCCAGCACCACCTACTCCCTCAAACAATCCCCCCACCATTGTTCATGGCCATGGGTCATGCCTATAAGCTCTTTGGCTACTCCATTTCTGATACTGTACTTTACATCCCCTTGGCTATTCTGTAACTACCTATTTCTACATCTTTTTAAAAATATTTTTTATTGATTATGCTATTAAAGTTTTCCCAATTTTTTCCCCTCTATCCCCCTTCCGCCCTGTCCTCCCAACCCTCCAGCATTCCCCCTCTTAGTCCATGTCCATGGGTTGTACATGTAAGTTCTTTGAGTCCTCTGTTTCCCACACCATTTTTTATCTCTCCTCATCTTTTTATGCCTACTAACCATGCTTCTTCTTCCCTGCACCTTTCCCCCGCTATTGCTCCCTTTCCCCTCCCCAGTGAAATCCCTCCGTGTGATGTCCATTTCTCTGATTCTGTTTCTATTCTGGTTGTTTGTTTAGTTTTTGTTTCCATTGTTTTTCTTTTCTTTTAGGTTCATTTGTTGATAGTTGTGAGTTTGTTGTCATTTTACTGTTCATATTTTTTATCATCTTTTTCTTAGATAAGTCCCTTTAACATTTCATATAATAAGGGCTTGGTGATGATGAACTCCTTTAATTTGACCTTATCTGGGAAGCACTTTATCTGCCCTTGCATTCTAAATGATAGTTTTGCTGGATA
Source organism: Macrotus californicus (assembly GCA_007922815.1). Lineage (NCBI taxonomy): Eukaryota > Metazoa > Chordata > Mammalia > Chiroptera > Phyllostomidae > Macrotus > Macrotus californicus. Next base: position 30,567 of record VMDR010001426.1, on the reverse strand, counting down.
GAGTAAACTTGGATGTAGGTCCTTGACTTTCATGACTTCAATTACTTCTTTCCAGCAAGGTTTCTTTTGAGAAATCCACTGATAGCCTTATGGGCACTCCTCTGTAGGTAACTCTTTCCTTTTCTCTTGCAGCTTTTAAGATTCTCTCCTTGTCTTTAATCTTGGGTAACTTAATGATGATGTACCTTGGTGTGTTACTCTTTGGGTTCAGCTTCCTTGGGACTCTCTGGGCTTCCTGGATTTCCTGGAAGTCTATTTCCTTTGCCAGGTTGGGGAAGTTTTTCTTCATTATTTCTTCAAACAAGTTTTCAATTTCTTGCTGTTGTTCTTCTCCTTCCGGCACCCCTATAATTCGGATATTGGAACATTTCAGATTGTTCCAGATGTTTGTAAGAACCTCTTCACTTTTTCAAATTCTTGTTTCTTCATTTTGATCTAGATGGATGTTTATTTTTTCCTTTTGTTCCAAATCATTGCTTTGAGTCCTGGTTTCCTTCCCATCACTGTTGGTTCCCTGAACATTCTGCTTTATTTCATTTTGGGTCTCCTTCATTTGTTTTTTCATTTTTCGACCAAGTTCAATAAGATCTGTGAGCATTTTGATTACCAGAGCTTTGAATTCTCCATCGTATAGGTTGGTGATCTCATCTTCGCTTAACTCTCTTCCTGAGGCTCTACTCTGTTCTTTCATTTGGGCCATATTTTTTTGTCTTGGCGCAGCTGATAGATTGTAAGGGGGTGGGGCCTTAGGTATTCACTCAGGCAGGGCAACCCTCTTTGCTGCCCAGTGGTACTGCCTGTGGGGGAGGGGCCCGAGAGGAAGCGATGTGGCTCACCTGCTCATCTCTAGCACTTTTCAATGGAATCTTGAGACTCTCCTGTTAGACTGGGAGCTTTTCCTACCTGGACAACCGCAGCCGTAGCCCAGAGCCACCTCTGACACCCCTTTAGTCAGCCCCTCCCATGAAGCCCAAGGAGCTGGGCAGCCAGCTCCGCCCCCAATATCTGCGTGTCACTGCAGTTTTTCAGCCAGCCCGTCTGCTGCCTTACTGGTCTGGTTATTCTGGTTGATTTTGTCTTAACTCCTTGGTTGTCAGAGTTCCATGCAGTTTGATTTTCTGGGGCTTTTGGTTGTTTATTGATTTCAGATTAGTAGTTGTCCTCCTTTTGGTTGTGTGAGGAAGCAAAGGGTCTCTACTTATGCCTCCTTCTTGGCTGGAACTCCCTTATTTGTACTTATTAACCCACTTCACCCATTCTCCCCTTCCCTCTTCCATCTGGCAAACTTCAGGTAACTAAATTCTTTTTTCTTGCTTTTGAGAGTCTCTCTTTATCTTTAACTTTAGCCTTTTAATAATGATTTGTCTTAGAGTGGGCCTCTTTGCATCCATCATTATTGGGATTCTCTGCACTTCCTGGACTTGCAAGTCTGTTTACTTCACCAAATTAGGGAAGCTTTCTTCCACTATTTTTTCAGACAGATATACAATTTCTTACTCTTTCTCTTCTCCTTCTAGCACCCCTACAAGGCAAATGTTGGATTGCTTAAAGTTGTCCCAGAGGCTGTTTATACTATCCTCCTTTTTTTAGATTCTTTTTTGTTGTTGTTCTGCATGGATTTGTTTTGCTTCCTGATGTTCCCAGTCATTGATCTGATTCTTGGCTTCATCCACTCTACTGTTGTTTCCCTGGAAATTATTCTTTATTTCAGTTAGTGTTCCCTTCATTTCTGACTGGATCTTTTTTATGCTGTTGAGGTCCTCACTAAGTTCCTTGAGCATCTTTATAACCAGTGTTTTGAACTCTGCATTTTATGGATTGCTTATCTCCATTTTGTTTAGTTCTTTTTCTGGAATTTTGATCTGTTCTTTCATTTGGACCATGGTTCTTTGTCTCCTCATTCTGGCAGCCTCCCTGTGTTTGTTTTTATTTATTAAGTAGAGCTGCTGTGACTCTGTGTCTTGGTAGTGTGGCCTAAGGTAGTAGGTGTCCTGTAGGGTCCAGTGGCACAGCCTCTCCTGTCACCCAAGCTGGGTACTCAATGTACATCCTTTGTGTGGGCTGTGTACACCCTCCTCTTGTAGTTGAGCTTTGGTTGCTATTGGAAGATCAATGGGAGGGATATACCCTGGCCAGTCAGCTGCAAGAACTGGTTGTGACCACTGACCACCAACCTCCACCCTCCGTGGAGGATCAGCTGCGCAGGGGCAGGGTGGTGGTGCTCCAAGGTGGTCTGTAGCTCTCCATTGTTTGTGTTAGCTCTGGGGTTTCCCAGGTAGCGCAGGCCAAGGTCAGCTCCCATCTGTGTTTTGCCTGGGGCACCCTGCCTGAGCTGTAAAGCAATCTGAAATGGCTACTACTGGTGATGGGCTTGGAGATTCCCAGATGAAACCAAGCTGTGACTCTAATCTGGCTGTTGCTAGAGCTCACTGAAGCCAGCTGTTGCTTATTTGAGAGGATTTAGGAGCCAAGACCAGCCATTCTTATGGAAAGGCAGCTTGGGTGGGCCCATAAATTGGGTGGAGCGGAGCCTCTGTGGGTCTCCATGGTGGGTCACACAGTGTTAGCCAGGTTGACGGAGTCTCAGATATGGCACCAGCCTACCAGCTCTGTGGGGGTGGAGGCTCAAAAAGAAACAATGGCTTCTGCTTGCCCTGATGCCAGACACTTCAGTCTCTCCCTTTATACCACTGGTGCCCTTCAAGTTGCCACCCCAGTGCTGGAGCTCAGAGTGAGTGAGTCTGAGTAGGTGGGTCCATGTGTGGATTCCCCAAGAGGAGCAGCTTAGCGCTCTAGCAGCCTCCTCCACTGACTGAATCCCCACTGGTTTTCACAGCCAGAAGTTGTGGGGACTTGCCTTCCTGGCACTGTAATTCTGGGCTGGGGCGCCTGGTGTGGGTCTGGGGCTCCTTGCTCCCAAGCTATCCCTCCCGAATTTTTATTCACATGGGTGTGGGGTCAGTCCATTCCACATCCACACCTCTCCTACCAGTCTGGAGAGATGTGATTTCTTCAATTCCATACTTGTCAGACTTCCATTCAACTTGATTTTCTAATGTTCCTAAGTGATGATTGTTGTATATTTTGTAATTTTGATGTGGTTGTGCAAAAAGGTGAGTCATGTCTTCCTACGTTGCCATCTTGACTGGAAGCCAAGAGTGGGGTGATATATTTAAAGGACTAGAGAAAAAAAAATTTAAACCCTGACAAACAAGAATACTTAATAGAGCACAGTTGTTTTTTGGAAATGAAGGAGAGATAAAGTCTTTCCCAAACAAACAAAAGTTGGAGTTCATCACCAGTAGCTCTCTATCTTGCAAGAAAAGCTAAAAGGAGTTCTTCAAGCTAAAATGAAAGAATGCTAACTACTGTTAACTTGAAAATAAAAGGTCCTTTCAAAGTGAAAGGCAATAAATATTTAAGGTCAATAAGAATAGTTATTTGGAAATTTTTACTTTAGGCAGAAGCTCAACTGATGTTCTGATTAGGAGACAAAGGCAAAAATATTTATGAGAAGCAGAAAGGGAATAATTACATCAATAGAAAGATGATATTTCATTGGTGCAGATAACATAATATAGTGATATTAATTCTAAACAATGTTTTTAATTTTCCAATCCAGTACTCATCAGTTCAGTGGTCATAATAACTGCTTTCTTTTTATCTTTGCAAATAGTTCTTTGGACACAGTGTTACCCTAGGCCAAGTCCAATGGTTATCTTGTGGTGTTTTAACATTCCAAAGGTTTAAGACATTAGATGTGCAAAGCAGGTCTCTGGCATGGCAGCTCTGGATTCATTTTAAGTGATTCCACTTCTGGGAATTTACCTGAAGAAACTCAAAACATTAATTCAAAAGAATATAAGCACCCCCATGTTCATTGAAGCATTATTTACAATAGCCAAGATTTGGAAGCAGCCGAAGTGTTCATCAATAGATGAATGGATAAAACAACTATGATACATATACACAACAGAACACCACTCAGCCATAAAAAAAGAAAATTTCACCATTTGCAACAGCATAGATGGACCTGGAGAACACTATGCTAAGTGAAATAAGCCAGTCAAAGAAAGACAAATACCATATGATTTCACTCATAAATGGAATCTAATGAACAAACTGAACTAACATGCAAAATAAAGACAAACTCATAGAAAGGGAACAAGATAACAGTTCTGGGTTGGGGGGTTGAGGGGTAGAGGGACTGAGCAAAACAGAAAAAGGACTCATGAACACGGACAACAATGTGGTGATTGCAGGGGGGAGGGGAGTGGGTAGAGGTGGATGGGGTATAAAGGAGATAAATGGTAGTGGAAAAATACAATAAAAAATAAACTACTAAATTTTTTAAATAATTAAAATATTAAAAATTACATAATAAACAAAGTGCTTTCATTTATATTATTATTTACAGTACCACAAAAATATACAACACAGTGGTAAAGGTAAATAAATAGTCAAATTCAGAATTCTCTAATACTGTAATATGGGGGTGTGTTAATCTCTTAACTCTATTATAAAATTGAAGAACAAAAGTATTAAAATTAACTGTAGCCACAATAATTTGTTAATCTATACACTATATAAAAAGAGGCAAGTGGTGCGATCAAAAATACAAAATGCAGCTGTAATTGAACAACAATAAAGTAATAAAAAAATACAAAATGTTGGTGGATGAGGATAGAATTTTTGTACGTGATTAAAGTTAAGTTCTTATCAGCTTAAAATAGATTGTTATGCTTTAAGATGTTTCATGTAAAACTCATTGTTACCACAAAGCAAAACCCTACAATAGAAACAGAAAAGGTAAAAAGAAGAAAATCAAAGTATACCACTATGGAAAGTCATCAATTCACAAAGGCAGGCAGCAAGAGACAATGAAAGGAACAGGGAACTAAAAAAATATCCATCCAGAAATAATTAATAAGGTGATATTAGTAAGTGCTTGCCTATCAATATTTACTTTAAATGTAAATGTATCAAGTTCTCCAATCAAAGGCATAGATTGCCTGAATAAATAAAATATAAGACACAACTATATGGTGTTTACAAGAGACCCAGTTTTTAAGGATACACATAGGTTAAAAGTGAAAGTATAGGAAAATATATTCCATGGAAATGGAAACGAAAAGAAAGGAGGGGTAGCTGTACTTACAGCAGACAAAACAGACTTTAAGTAAAACAAAACGGTGAACAACAGGCAAAGAAGTTCATTATATAATGATAAAGTGGTTAATTCATCAGAAATTTATAATAATTGTAAATACATGTGCATCCAACACTGAAGCACCTAAATGCATTAAGCAAACATTAGAAGATCTCAAGGGGGAAGTAGGCAGCAACATAATAATGGTAAGGAACTTCAGTTCCCCACGTTCAACACTGGATGGATCATCCAGACAGAAAGTTAACAAGGAAACATTGGATTCAAACTACACCCGGGGTCCAACCTTTGGTGTCTCTGGGCCACCCTGGAGGATGAAGAGTTGTCTTAGGCCACACATTAAGTACACAAACAAAAACAAAAATATCTCATAACATTTTAGGTAAATTTACAATTTGTGTTGGGCTGTATTCATAGTCATCTGGACTGCATGTGGCCCACAGGCCAGGGGTTGGACACCCCTGCATGGAACTAACAGTCATACACAGAGCGCTCCATTCAATGGCAGCAGGTTACACGAGGTCTGTGCAGAAGGTGTCCAGCCATGCAATATGAAAAATAGACATTTATTGAAGAAGACACAAGATACAAGAAACATTGTACACAGGACAATGATGTCTCAGTTCCCTTCAAAGTAGGCACCTTGGGACCTCACACAGTTCTTCCAATCGCCATCAGCTGCCCTGTCATATTTTCCTGAATCTCATCGACAGTCTGAAATCTCTTCCCTTTCAAAGGTGATTTCAGTTTTGGGAAAAGCCAGAAGTCACAGGACACCAAATCTGGGCTGTAGGGGGGATGTCACCTGGGTGATTTGATGTTTTGCCAAAAAACTCTGCATGAAATATGATGCATGAGCAGGCATATTGTCGTGATGAAGCTGCCAATCACCAATTGCCCATAGCTGCAGTTTTCTAAATCATGGAAATATTTTCCATGGAGGAATGTTCAAGCTTAATGCAGAATTTGACACAGACTCCTTGCTCTACTGGCTCAGTCATTTTGAATGTGACAGCCACACAGTGCACATGCTCACTCACCAGTGTCTAACTTAATATTTCTAAAATGCCCATACTACTTAAAGCTATCTATAGATTCAATGTAATTCCTATCTAAATTACAATGGCATTTTCACAGAAATAGAAAAAACAATCCTGACATTCATATGGGACCACAAAAGACCTCCTGTAACCAAAGCAATCTTGAGAAAAAAGAATAAAGCTGGAAGAATCATACATCCTGATTTCCAACTATAATACCAGGCTATAATAGTCCAACAGCATGGTGCCGGCATAATAACAGACACACAGATCCATGGAACCAAACAGAGAGCCCAGAAATAAACTCATGCATACAAAGTAAACTAGTACTTGACAAGGAAGCAAGAATACTCAATGGAAAAGGAGAGTCTCTTCAGTAAACGGTGTTGTGAAAACTGGATATTTACATGTAAGAATGGAATTGGACCCCTAGCTTACACCACTCACAAAAGTTAACTCAAAATGAGTTAAAAGCTTAAAAGTAAGACGTGAAATCATAAAACTCCTACAAGAAAACATAGAGAAAATCTCCTTGACATTGTTCTTGGCAATAATTCTTGATAATGATATCAAAAGCACAGCAATAAAAGCAAAAATGAACAAATGGGACATTGTACAAAAAATCTTCTTCACCACAAAAGAAACAACAGAATTAAGAGCCAGCCTACATAATGGTACAAAATATTTGCAAACCATCCACCAGATACGGGATTAATATGCAAAATCTATAAGGAACTCCTACAACTCAAGAGCAAAAAAATCAAAATAACCCAGCTTTTAAAAAAATGGGCAAAGGATCTAAATAGACTTTTTTCTAAAGAAGACATACAAATGGCCAACAAGTATATGAACATGTGCTCAATCATTAGGGAAAAGCAAATCAAAACCACAGTGAGACACCATCTCACACCTGAAACTGGTGCAGCCGCTATGGAAAGCTGTACAGAAGCTCCTCAAAAAATTACAGGTGGAGCTACCACATGACTGAGCAACCCCGCTTCTGGATGTTTATCTGAAAAGAATGAAGTCGCTGTCTTGGAGAGCTTCCTACCTCCCGGTACCTGCAGTATGATTCACAATGGCTAGAACGTAGAAACAGTCTAAGTGTCTGTTGAGAGACAAATGATAAAAAGTGTGGTATGTATGCATACAATGGAATGTTATTCAGCCACAGAAAAAGAAAATCTGCTATTTGAGCAAACGTGGATGAAACCTGGGAGCATTATGCCAAGCTAAATAAGTCAGACAGAGAAAGACCAATATTGTACGGTCTCACTTACATGTGGAACCTAATTGATCTCATGGAAACGGAGTTGAATGGTGGTTGCCAGGAGCTGGTGGGGGAAATGAGGGGACATTGGTCAAAGGTACAAATCACTGGTTATAACGTGAGCGAGCTCTGGGGATCTAGTGTGCAGCACAGTGACTACGGTCAACATTACGGTATTATAAACAGAAGTAGCTGATAGAGTAGATCTTAAACGTTCTCAACACACACAGGCACACAAATGATATTGATGTGAGATGAGGGAGGTGTTAACTAACCTTGTTGTGGTAATAATTTCATATCAAATCATTACATTGTTTACCTCACACCTACACAATGGTGTATGTCAATTGTATCTCAGTAAAGTTGGGAAACACAGGAGCCAGTTAGATCTCCCTTGAAGAGAACCTACTACCAGAAGAAGAGCTGGCAGACAGCCTCAGGCTGTCACAACCAGACCACCCCTACGACCCCAGCCACCACTGCCACAGCCACAGCCAGTGCTCCTGCCAGCTGCTCGCCCCCTGGATGACACCAGGCCGTGACTGAGCACAGCAGCACTACAGCCTTCCTGTGCCTTGGGAGCCTCTGCAGGTAAGCTTTGCCTGGGGCTCCCCATCGGTCTGGTCTAGACTTTCTCAGAGCTGTCACAGCCAGGGTGCAGCCTGAGGCTCTTCCTGCCCACTCCTCTAGTCTCTCTCTTGTCGTTGGTGTCTGGTGTCACAGTTGCATTATGGCCTGAGGCCAACACATTCACTGCATGTCAGGGCAGCCACACCGACATGACATAACCATGAGTGAACCCAGGCACAGGAAGCAAAGCTGTGAAAGAATGCAAACAGTGTGATTTCACTGATAAAAAAATTAAAAACATGCAAAACTAAACTTTTGGGGGGATGTGTACATATGTGTAAAATTACAACAAAATGCAAAGGAATGGTAAGCATGAAATTTAGGGTGACAGGTATGTCTGAGAGAGGGTAGGGAAGGGACATGTAGGAAGATGAACACACAGGGGTTCCAATGGTCCTAGTTCTCTGTCTTTGGCTGGGGGTGCGTTCATGTGAGTACCTTTTATTTACATCTAGGGTATAATTGTTATTAATATTCCCTCAAACCTACTCAATAGTTTTTTAAAGATTTTATTTATTTTTAGAGAGAGAAGAAGGGAAGGAAAAAGGGATAGAAACATCAATGTATGGTTGCTTCTCACGTGCGCCCCCACTGGGGACCTGGCCTGCAACCCAGGCATGTGCCCTGGACTGGGAATCAAACCAGAGACCCTCTCATTCTCAGGCCCACGCTTAATCCCCTGAGCTACATCAGCCAGGGTTCAGTATTTTTTAAAACATAGATAATGGATCCAAAAGAGATTTCTTGAATTTTTGGAAAATAATAATAATAATAATACAATAGCTAACATTTACTGAGTGTTCACCACAGTTTCATTCTTTCATTAATTCTTACAACAATTCTTTCAAAACCCAAATGTAATAATTATTTTAAAATCCTTATGTAAAACAAAACAAGGTAAAATATTAATTATTTTAAAGGTAGAAATAAATCAGACATCAATAATAAAAAGAGAGAGAAATAAATTCAGTTCTATGGGAGAGCCATCTAAATTCTTGTATCTAAATTTTACAAATAAAATACAGTCATTTATGAAAGTTTGAAGTATAAATACCCAAATATTGCAATCCAGAGACATGATCCACGAAGAATGGAAATACTCAGTCCCTCCCACAGACCTGAGCCCAGACTCGGCAACCTCAGGCCGTGGTCCTACTGGCAGGGCGCCGGCACATCCTTCCAGAGGACAAACTCCCCCGTCTACATCCTCTGTCTAGTCTGACTTAAGTGCAAGTAGTGAGGGTTAGACAACTGATAATGTGCTTGAAAACATCATTTTTGAGACCATGGATACCACCTGAATTTTCATATAGAAAAATAAAAGTTTTCACCAGTCCTCTTAGCCCTGATTTGTGCATTTCCAAAACCAAAAGCTTCCCCTGCATGTAGTCAGTGTTTTTTCAGACCTCGCCAGCTCCTAGGAAGGGGTCCCACCAGCAGTGACGACCTGCCTTTAGAAGTTGGCCCACAGAGAAGGACAAGTGGGGCATGGTTCACCGTTGCTGAGGACAGCCGGCCTTTTCTTTTCTGCCCTCCCCCACACGTCCAGTCTATAGCCAGTCAGAAGCACAGGTGACAACCTGACTTTGGTGTTTAAAGTTTGTGAGGGGTGGGGCGATCTTGCAGGACTGAGCTCTTAACCTGTGGAGTCCGATGCTGTCTGTCCCTAGGTAGATCATGGCAGAACTGAGAAGAGCCCTAAGACACCCAGCGTGTGTCCCAGTTGCTCCGTGCTGGGAAAATAAAACCCCACATATACACTCTAGAGTCATTAGGAACCATCGACTTTTTTCTTAAGCTTTATCAAAATTATACTTGCACATAATTTAAAAAGCCAATGAGTAACGCTTATCTTATTATAAAACAGAACAGACACTGTAGACTGCTACCCTGAGACAACTACTAACTCTATGAACAGAGTCTTTGTCATCCTTGCCTCCTATCCCCAAATCCATGATTGTGTTGTCACTCACCAGCTCTTCGGTTTAACTCTCTCGTGCACAACTCGCCCTGCCCCCACCTCACACGCACCTTAGACACCCCCCCAAAATATTTATGCCGGACTTTTGGATAAATTGCCACAGTTTATATTATTATTTCAACATGAACACTATTCTGAGTGGGGCCATATAGTAAATTATGATTATATTTCCTCTCCTGAATAAGTTCATTTTTTCCCTGTATTTAAGAATGGCCTTATTTTTGTTTTTGATTTGGGGGAATGGGATTGTTTGTCTTTGCTTATTTTTCTATGTAAATTAGCATCCCCCAATTTTCTCAAACTGTTGAAATTTCCTCCCAATCCATTCAAACATATCGAGCATGTTACATCCTGACTGCATTGGGCCCTCGAGCCATGAACAGCTTCACTCTGCCCGCCCGTCTCCTGGGACCCCTCCACCGCCACCTTGCAGGCCTGCCCTGCTTTCCCTGGGTCAGATCCCTGCTTCCAGGAGCTGGTGTCTTGGTCTTTCCTTAGCCTGATTCTTCGTTTGGGCAGAGCGCATTCCCTAGTAGCTGTCCGTCCAAGCACACAGGAGATAAATCTTGCTTGTTTGAAAAGAGGCTTATTCTGCTCTTATATCTGACAGAATGACCGGGTATGGAATTCGACCATGGAAAATAGTTAACTTGGGAATGTGAAGACATTGTCCCTGACTTCTGGAGTACCGCGTTGCTGTAGGAGCGTTCAAAGCCTGCGTGTTTTTTTATTCTTTGAATGTGACCAATTTTAGCTCTCTGGCAACTTTTAGAATCTTCTACGTGCCCTCCCCCCTGCCGAGCAACCACTGTTCTGATTTCTATCATCACAGCTTAAGTTTGACTATTCTTGAACTTCTTTTCAGATTTTAAAACTTTTTATATGCATATTAAAATAAATTGTGCAATCTAGTAACTGAAATCATTTTAACAAAAAAGTGGCACTCTGATTAAATTCCATTTCGCAGCCTGCAGGACACCCTGGACCAGCTCGGTTTTTCTCTGGATTTCACTGTCGGCCCACCCGCTTCTTCCCCCACCAGCACGCAGTGCTCTCCCTTCCCTGCCAGCCAGAGGCAGGTTCGGCCTTCACCGCCAGTGGTTCTGATGTGAAAAGGGGCAGCACAGTCATTTAAACTGATCCAGCCTCTTGGCATCTTACAGAGTTAAACAATGAAAACAAGTAAAATAAGAAGGCAATGCTTGTGGAATGTGCAGTGTGTGCTGGCGGTGCGGGCCTCATTACAGTCTGCCTGCTCGCTTCCCCTGTCCAATCGTTTCTTTGGAAGGCAGTGGACTTTTCTCTTGTGTTTCTGTCTTCTTCAATTTCAATGTATTGAATTTCTCAATCGCAGCCACATCAGGTGTTGGAGGCCACTGTGCGTGGTTTCAGAGCAAGAGCAGGCTCTGAAAGCAGCTAGTAAGTCTCCCTGGAAAACCAAGTAACGCAGGTGACCCGACTCTAACACCGAGGGTTCCCGTGGGAATCAGGACTGATAAATACATTGTATCTTTTGAAGCCTGCTCTGCTTTGCTTGGTATAGCCCTGTTGATATAAACCAGATGTTTAAGTTCAAGGCATAAGGAATGAACTCCTTATCTCATGAAACATGTCTTAAAGACCCTTTGGCATCAGCATGACTAACAGACCCTGACCTGTGACAGATCTCTGTGTTCCTTCAATTGTTACCTATAGATAATACCTGTTTTTGTATGACTATAGCCTTTTGACATTGATTGATGAGCTATGCATGTATGCTGTGTACCTCTACACACACCATTCCCAATAAAAACTGCTTCGGAGAAGGACTCAGGGCACTCCCCACTAGAGGGAATCGCCACTCCCTTTCCTGCTGGAACAACAAGATTGTGTCCAGGATGATTTATTTCTCATCCTCAGAGGCTGGAAGGAGCCCGGCTGGACAGAGTTCTACCCACAGTTGAGTTTATCAGACACGGTTGCTGAGGAAGCGGAGGAACGAGAAGAGGGCAATCTGCTCAGTGGCCTCTGCTCAATCTGCCTATTCTTGAACTTCTTATAAACGAAATTACACAGTATGAACCCTTTGTGTCTGGCATAATGTTTCTGACATTCACCTAGTTTAATGTCTACCAGTAGTTTATCTTCTTTTATCACTGACTCATATTTCTTTATATGAATATACCACCACTGGTTAATGGAAATTTGGGTTCTTTCCATCTTAGAGATAAGAACTCAATATCTCTTGAGAGCTTGAACATTTTTATACAAGTCATTTTGTTCAATTCACTTCTAAGTCACTCAAGTGAGAACAATCTTGGGGAAGTAAATGTCAATAAAATCAGCAACAAATATACATTTTATGTATCTCTTATGTTTCTATAGAAGCACATAAGCTATCACAAGCATGAATAATCTGAGTCTTTTTATAAGCGAAACTCCCCTTAGCACACCTGGAAGAATATGTCCCAAATGTGGTTACCATTGGCATTTGGTAGGGTCCTTAGTCAAATATTTATTCTTAGGCCCTGCTCTAAACCTCTAAGTTAGAATTTGAAGGGAATGAGTTTTAATTGACTCGGTCTAGAAGAATCCCAAACACATGGCTTTTAGTTTACACCCCAGGTGATTCGGATGTTGAGAAATACAGTTGGATGAGACAACACTACAGTTGGCTGGGAGTGCTCTGCCCGGGGGGGACAGCCCAGTGCCAGCGCTGGGCGGCTCACACTTTGATCTGCTGTCCTGCCCTGGATAATTGTTGTTGACTTCAAACACTGTGTTTCATAACATCCCAGTTCCAGGAGACCCAGACTGAAAAACCAAAAATGAAGAGAATCACTACTTCAGCTCTACTGCTGAATGTCTGTGCTGCTCTTAGCAACTGACATTCCGTCCAGGTACCACCCCCCCTCACCCACAGAACACAAAGGCTGAGGGGGATGATGGCAGTGAAAAATGACCCAAGCCCTGAAAAGGGGGCCAAAGGGGGCTCTGCGCCTTTCGGCGTCACACTAGAGCTCTGCCTACTCAGCCCAGCCACACAAGGATCATCTCACCCTCCAGAAACACAGCTTTGCCGCTACTTGCTACTAACTTGTAGAAAACAGATAAAGAGCATGTGATTTTTGTCTGGTAGAGACGCAAATGACATCTGCCTGGTAGAAAAGATGATGTCTAAAGTTGTCAAGAAATAGAAGTAAAAGCACAAAACTAGACACATAGAGGAAGACGGAAGAGAGCTGGAGAAGAGCAGCTGCCTCGTGGACATAGGGCCCGGGCAGGAGAATACTACTTGTGACTGTAGACATGTGTCATTTTGCTAAGAATCTTCTTTTAAACAACCTTTTTAAAGTCTAAGAAATAAAAGTTAATGTTTTATCCATGTTGTTAACAGTAAACAAAAGCCAACTAGGTATTCCATCACCAAAAATAATTTATTCAAGAAATGAAAAGATTACAATACAGGGCATGCAAATGAGTAAGCCATGTGCACAGAGGCGAGCCAGAAGCAGTTGGAGTTCCTCTTCCCAAGGGTGAGAAGGAGGTCAGGGGAGGGACTGTTACATCACTGCCGCTCTGTCTCTGTTGCTCTGTTACAACCCTAGAGTTCTTCCTCCAGGGCCTTTGAGCTCCCTGAGGTGTGAGAGAGCCTCCCACAGGCCCTTCAGATTCCTGTCTGGGTTCCAGTCTGTCATAAATGTTGCCAGCATGAAGACATTAATTACGGCAGTTGTTCTCAGGGCTCTGGTGGCGGCATCTTCAGCCCCCCATCCAACTGTGCATGAGCTAAAGGACAGTGTCTTCAGCCCCTGCTTTGCAAGTCCTGGTGCCAAAAGATGAGCCCAAAGCAGCTGGACAGGAAAACATCCCACAGGTTCTTAATCCCTCCTGGAATCCACGAGCTCTTTCTCCAGTGCGCCAGCCCCTTTACAGCTCCTGCTTACCTAAGTAAGAGCCAAAGAAACCAAATCCTCCAATGATTGTTGGCCTGCACCTCATGCAACTCAAATGCAAAACATTTGTTTTAGGAAATGTGTGCCAACCAGGTGTACCCCAGGCGGTCCCCTGAAAACAAGAGTGTTGTGGTCCAAGGGCCTTCCATGATTCCATCTGCTGTCCCACAATATGTCCCATTTTTCCCATATTTCTCAAATGTGATGGGGGAGCCAGGGGCTCGTGGATGTTGGCTCTCTGGTTCCACAGGCTATAAGATTGTTGTGTCTTTATTTTGATTACATTCTGGAGGTGTCCTCAGAACATCTTCGACCGCCTTCGCTCGGAGCCACATGACACCAGGACTCACTTTTGAGCTTTTGTTCGAGCTCGCATCTGTGCCCAGTGACAACCCACAGCATCACAGTGCCTGCGTGGGCCACGTTTCCACAGCCGAGAAAGGGGGTGGAGACACTGAATCAGCACACAGCCTGCGGCAGGATGGAGATGCTGCAGCTCGCCAGCCAATGTGACAGGGTTCCTGGTTGTCATATGTGACAATCAACAGTGGAACACTGTAAATTGACAGATGTACCAAACTGCCACCACTTACTAGCAGTGAGTATGCATAGTAGTAAATCTCCAGTATTAATTCCTCTATCTGATCCCCCAGAACTAAATAGCTTAGTACCCATTTTAATGTTAATTTGTAAAAAGCTCAAATGCTAACATTCTATTTAATTGAAGAAGAAAACTTTACAGAATGGAGAGGCATTTCATTAAATGGGGGCTTCCTGACTGCTTACTTGTGCGCCTTGTAGAACGTTCGTATGATTATCTAGAAGTACAAAAAAGAATTTGTTACCTGTGCTGTTTTAAAGACTTTCTTCAAGCAAGCAGAATTTCCTGCATTTGTAATATCAGAGTGAAAATGAGAAATCCATTATATACAGAATCATATCTGAGCTATATTTTTCTACAATTACACCCACAATTAGTTACTTAATTTCATCAGAAAACATCATCTGAAGATGGCTGGTGGGAAAGCAGGGCTCTCTGTTCCCCAAAGAGGGCCCTTGCCTGCGGTTTTTAGGGAGCATGTGGATGGAGAGGCCAGAGGAAGCAGAGAGAGAGCAAGGCTGTGAGGCCGCACACACGCGGTCACAGAGCAGCGCCCTCCTGCACACTCACTCCCCCGCCCCCACACGCCCTGTCACCACTGGCAGGCCCTTCTCCCTGGCCGGGCCCCCTAGTGCACCGCCTACAATTCCTCCCCCACTACTCTTGCTGATCTTGGTCTCCTCTTTGTTTTCTATTGCACTTTATATCTGTTGTAGATTTTTACTGTAAAAATACTTGAAGTTAATATTTAGCTTTATGTTAACACATTAGAATTAGGACAAAAATAATTTAATTTCATTTAAATTATTAAGAACTATTTTTCTTTAAAAGTTTCTCACCCTTAAAAAGATGTATTACACACCTGGAGATGTACCAGCAACCTAAGAATATTGGAAATGTAGTCCAAATAAGAAAAGAAAAAGAGGCAAAGCAAAACAAAAATGAAGATTGGCTCCAGGCTCGTCCTGCCATCTTGATCTTGGGCAAGATTCATGAGCTCTGAAGTGTCTCCATTTCCACCCCTGGAGGAAACCCTGGTGTCTTTAGGTCCTAACGTCCTCGCACAGATGGGATGGACATGGGATGGGCAGCCTCCACCTGGGGGGAGCCTGACGCCACCCTTCCCCCTGCTGTGGGGCCCTCGTTCTATTCCTCAACTGCCATGAAGTCATCGCTTCTTCTTCAGCCACTAGATGAGGTGGGAACAGGGCCCCACTCACCTCTCAACACTGGTGTGAAAGAACACTGAGATAAAATAGGTGAAAACATGCTGGGAACTAGAAAATTTAAGACAAAAATTTCTGACCAAACTGCCACCCCAAGGCTGAGTTCAAGCCTTGATATGTAAATCGAAGGCAGTGTGCACTTTTTCCCGGGTCCAAAGCGAGGAGGATAGGCTGACCTGTGCAGGAGCAGGTAGGGGACCAGCTGGGGAGGCCACGGGCTTGAAGGTGGAGGTTGTGGCCCTCCTGATGTGGTAGGAGAGGAGGAGTTTCATGGGCTCTCTCTGGTTGTGCAGATCCAGCATCTTCTCCTGAAATGGGAGACAACACCCAAAAGGAGGGGCAGGGGCTGTCTGAGTAGGTTAGTTACTTGTACACAAACAAATGTTCCAAAGCTCAAGAAAGCCCATCCATCTACTAGAGCAGGCCTAGAAACACACCTTTCAAAGGAGCAGCAGTGAGCATGCGTGAAATCACACCTCCCAGCCCCAGACTCAGACCCAGAGCTGGGGTAGGAAGGATGCAGGGACAGGTCAATGGAAAGGTGGTCACACTGGAACAATGAATTGGAACTCTCCTCACTCAAGAGGCTGAGGAAACCCTCAGAAAAAGGATGGAGATGTAGGCTTGCAGCAGGAAGCCAAGAACTTACTTACCAAAGCTGACAATGACAGTCCCCAACCTGCAAGGACCCAGCTCTGACGAAGGCCAGCAAGTTGGGCGGCTGGTCTCTGACCCACAGCCAATGTATGAGAAAGGTCGGTGCCACCAAAAGACACAAGAGGGTCTAACAAACCAAAAGATTTGCATCCAAAGGAACAAAGTGAATAGAGCAGAAGGAAAATGTCTTCTACAGTGTAGGTAGAAGTATATTTTGTGTATGTGTATATGTGCTGCATATTTAGATATAATAAGTACTTCTCAGTAAACTATGTGTGAGATCTCCAGAGGCACAGGAATGATCCATAATCCAGCCACAGCCCACCTGAGTGGAGCAGTTTCCCCCCAGGATCCCTTTACTCCATTAATGACTTCCAATTATTCTATCCAGTTCTCTGGGCAGCCAAACACCTAAGCATCATCTTTGATGCTGCTTTTTTTACCCTTCACCATCCAACCTAGTAGCAAGGCCTGTGAAGTCCATTTGCAAAACACTTCCTGAATCCCACTTCGCATCCCCTGCCCTGCAGCCTCCAAGCCCCTAGACCATCACCTGCTCCATTTCCTACCCCCATTCTCCACAAAGCAGTGAGTGAACTTTAAACCAAAATAAATGAATAAATAAGATTGTGTTACTTTCTGGCTTAAATATTCCGCATGATTTTCTAGTACAATCACAATCAAATCCGAACCCTGTAACAAGGCCTGCAGGGTCCGCACCACCCTGCTCTACCTCGCTACCCTCATCTCCCACCGCTCCCCTGCCTCTCACTCTGCTGCAGCCACATCTGTACTTTCTCAACACACCAGCATTTCGGCCCCAGGGCCGGGCACCTCCTCTCACTCCACCTGGACCCTCTGCCCTGGTCTTCCCAGGGCTGGCTCCTCCCATGATTCAGGTCTCAGCTCAGATGTCCCTCCCTGAAGAAGACCTCACTGAACATCGCAGCCAAAGCCATTCTCAAAACCCTCTCGTTTACCTATCATCATCTCATTACTAGTTACTTTCTTCATCAGTGCTGATCACCACCTGAGTTTAGCATATTTTTACCTATCAATTGATAATTATTGCCAGACGTGTTCATCATCACTGAATCCCTTAACACTGGAAACTCTGTTTAATAAGTAAAAGGACACTTTTTCCTTCCAAGCTCCAACACGCCCCCCTTCACCTCCCCTGTGGGGGAGGGACTGGGCAACAGGCCCACCTGCACTGCTGACTTCAGGGTGCTCCTCTCTTATCCTCCCTGCGCTCAGGCTCCATCAGCTTGGCTTTCTCTACTCAGTCAGTCCCGTCGGCACATTTGCTTTTATTTTATTTTTTAAATATTTTATTTATTTATTTTTAGAGAGAGGAGAAGGCAGGGAGAGAGGGAAAGAAACATCAATGTGTGGTTGCCTCTCATGTGCCTGCTACTGGGGACCTGGCCTGCAACCCAGGCGTGTGCCCTCACTGGGAATCGAACCGGCAACCCTTTGGTTCACAGGCCTGTACTCAATCCATTGAGCCACACCAGCCAGGGCTCCATCCATCCTTTTTCTGCCTCCACTACTCATCAACCCTGCTCTCCTCAAGGTCTCCAGGGGCCTATAATCACTAAATAGCAGTCCATTCTCAGTCCATCTTAGGACAAAACCACAGTAGAAGGGTGGTTTAGCAGACAGGACACAGTTGAAAATACGTATCATACTCCACATACACTCCTATTCCCTCAATTTAACATATTTCCTGAATCTGATGGGCTTCTCTCCACCTCCCCTGCTATCTCCTCATCTGTCAGATCATTCCTAGATGACCTCAAAGTCTCCCACAGGACTTCGACCCTTGCCCCCACAGTTCAGCCTCAGGATAGCCAGAATAATCCTTTTTAAACCTTTGTCCATTCATGTCACTCTTCTACTCAAAACATCCTAATATCTTCCCATTTCATTCAGATGGACGGTCCAAGTCCTTACCAAGGCTGGCAAGGCCCAAATGGATCTGTCTTTATCTCCCTGACCTGCTGCTTCCTTAGCTCACTCCCACCACACAGGTTTCTTTATCAGTCCTTGAACTTGCTCTCGCTGGACACCCTTCTGGCTGCCCTCTGGCCTCCTCTCCTGTCTGCTGAAGTCTCTCCTTTGCAATGATGCCTACTGCACTGTTCGCCATGCAGCTGCTTCCACCTGCTCCTAGCACCCCAGCCTCTTCATTCTGCTCTCATTGTTCTTTTCAACGGACACCCTTTCACGTATCACAAACTAACCTATTACTATACTTACTGTTTACCATTTTTCTCCTCCCGGTAGAAGAACCCAAGCCCCATGAGAGAAAGGCTCTTGGCCATTTTCTGCACTGATGGCCAGTAAGAACCCACACATTTGCTGAATCAAATTGGATTGGGTTGAGTTGCATTGAATTAAACTGAAGTTTATGGAACTAGAGTTTAAGGAACAAGGTTTATATAACAAGCAGTTATACAAAGAGCATCAACAAGGGAGTGCGAATTAACATAATAAAGATTGAAATTTCAGAAAATGAAATAGAAGGTTGGTTTAGCAGACAGGACAAGAACTCAAACACTTAAAATGTAATCATAACCTGGAATCTTAAACCAAGAAACTCCCCCAGAACACAACAGCAACAGACAAACCAGGAAACAATGAATGGATAGAAAGGACGAAACATTAGGTAAGATATTGAAGTGATATCTAGAAGTTCCAGTGACTGATGAACATGAATTCCAAGATGAGGGAAGGGCAGAAGGAAGGCAAGAAGACGCCTGAAGGAAGAATGGCTGAGATTCTCCACACTGAAGAAAGACACACATCTGCAGTCAGAGCAGCGTCCCCCGCATGCAGACAACTCCGAAGGTGAGAGGAATGCGTATGCTTAAGAGCAGGCAAATTGTTCTTTTTTCTAATTCTAAAATTAGATTTTTTACCACAAACTTAGTGAAAAGATGACTTTTTTTGCATCATTTCTCTCAGTCACTGGCCTTCACCTGCAGTGTGGGCTGCCCTCCAATGACCTCACGGACAGACACATTTCTGGATCTGGATTCCCAAACAAACAGGAGTCCCTCTGCCTCACTCAAGAGACTCTGGAAACTTGCAGGGGAAAATAGTGACAGTACCTAAAATGATGTGAGGGGCGGTGGTGTCAGTGTCCTTTAGAAATCAGGAAAAGACCAGTGTCTTCCAGGCAGGGCAGGAAGAGACCTTCAAAATGTAATCCCCGCCACCCTAGACCCACCAAATGGCCAACCCCCATGTTCATCCACTGTCCACCCATTCACTCATTCTTTCATTCACTCACAGCAAGGGCCCGAGGGAAGGGAGCGAACACCAGGGTTAAGCAGAGGGCAGACCTTGCCCCTGAGATTTTCACACCTCAGTTAAAACAGCTGGAGGTGGAAATCTCTAAACCCAGGCTGTCCTTCAGCGAGTTTTGCCTAATGTGATGTTGCAATCTGTTTTCCTCTGCTGTCTGCCCATTTAGTCTTGTTAGGACACTTTGAAGTCAGGCGGACCAAGCCTCTCCTCTTCCATGGTCAGGTTTTCAGATCACGGAAAGCAGCCCTTCCACTCCACCCTTTCTGTGCCCTGGTCCGAGAGGAACTTCTCCCTGATGACCCCTCCCAGGCAGGTGTGACATCCTCCCCGACCACGGTGGGCCCCATTGTAAAGCCACACTTCAAAGGAGAACCCAAAGGATGACCACTCACTGGGAGCCACACTATCATTCTGTGGAACTGTCATGAGGGTGACCCTGAAGGATCCACACCTGCTGACTCAGATCAGAGACCTCCCTAAACAGAGATCCACTCACTGCAGTTTAAATGGAAAAGAATAAACAGGAAACATTATCATTAGGCTTCTTTAGGAGATGCTAGAAGAGATCACTTAACCCCGGCCCTTCAGGAGGGAAGGTCTGGGGTTTTCACACCCCTACTGGCAGCACTCACGAGGCCCAGCCGCCCAGCCGAACTTTCCAGTGTACTTGGGGGCTCTGGTAAGGAGGGCACGGGGCCTATGAGGCTCTCCTTCAGGCCAGGGTGCACGTGTGTTGAGGCCCAACCGCTCTTTTGACACCCACCCTGTGCTCGGCTCCGTGCTGGATCTGGTGCTACAGCAGTGGATGGCACTGGTCCAGTGGGAGGTGGACAGCACTGGGTGGTGGGGTCATCCACAGAGAGGGGCAGAGGATGCTGAAGTTTCCAGAAGAGCCAGGTATGAGGGCAGCTGTCCCAGCTTCCCCGGAGCCCATCCCAGCATCATCTGCTCTAGGGGATAATCCAAAGATAAAGTCTCCTTGGATGACTATCAATCATAGTGGGTTTCTCTCAGCACCTGTGGGGGCAGTGGCAAGAGACATGATCCTCAGGAGAGGTTTTCAAGACCTCCTCGGGACACTGGCTCCTCAGGTCTTCAACCTGGATGGGAACTGGGAAGCCTGGCCTGACAGGTAGCCCTGGTTAGAAAACCGGAGCCACCTCCTGGGAAAATCTTCAAGGCAGACCAGTAAGAGTATCTCCCTACAAGTCCAAGGATAGGCATGACATTCAACCTTAATCACGCACAGCCCCCTGATGCCTATGAGCATCTCCCTCCCATTGGCAAGTGTTTTTGCCTGGGAGCAGAGGAGGGCCTTGCTGCAGGGCAGCCTTGCCAGGGTCCTAGCAGCTCCCCAGTGAGACGCCGCTAGGCTCACACGGGACAAGAAGCAGAGCCAGCCTGGCGTGGCCCCTCTCCCCCACTGAGCCCTGAAGCACTGAAAAGAGGGAGGCTCCAGAGTCAGGACTCTCCAGCTGCCCCCTGGAAAGGAAGGAAGCACCTCTGCTGAGAGTCCTGTAGGGCTGCATCGCAGCTCCAGCAGCTCCCAGGAGCAGTGGCAGGCTCCGACCTAGCCTGAGTCACTTACCTGATGGCACAGGGAGGCTCCAGCTTCCACCGGTGGGGTGTGACAGCCGTATGACAGAAGAAAGCTAGTTCCTCCTGCGGGAAGGCCCCATCAATCTCGGATGAAGAAATCTCACCTGAGCTCCCTAAGAAGTGAGCACCAAGCCAAGCCCCAGGAGGAAATAGAGTTGATGACAGATGCTGGGTTTCTCCGAAAGAAACGACTGAGCAACTTCCCCTGAGAGTAGTCCTCTTGCCATGTCACTGTGGGGCCAGGGCTGGACATGCCAGGCCCTTGATAAAGGGAGTCCATCTGCTGGCTCCAGGAAGCTTGCCCTGGGCTAAGGGAGTCCCGCAATTGCAAAATTTGCTGCCTGCCTCGGGCAGGATCCAAGCGGCATTCTTGGCCACCCAAC
This sequence comes from Macrotus californicus, assembly GCA_007922815.1. Classification (NCBI taxonomy): domain Eukaryota; kingdom Metazoa; phylum Chordata; class Mammalia; order Chiroptera; family Phyllostomidae; genus Macrotus; species Macrotus californicus. The sequence goes on along the minus strand of VMDR010001426.1, from coordinate 8,763 downwards.
CACTCCACCTAGAGCCGCCCCTGAGTGGAGGGTTAGGCTGAAAGCCCCCTACTTACACTCTTTCAAAGCCCCTCGGAGATGCACCTTCATCCCCATGGGGAGCCCTGATGTCCTCAAAATTCAGTGGGCTCCAGAACTGACTAAATTTTAAAAGAGGTAGGCCATGGTTTCTCCAAAAACTGAGCCCCGGGTTCAAACGCATCCCCCACCCACTGGTCTTAGCAATGCAGGACCTTTGTAGGTTCTCAATAAACCAGTAACAGTTTATGTTTGTATCATGAGTGTTACAATCTCGCTCCCTCCACCCTCCACCAGCCCATCTGCTGAGATCAAGCACAGAAATTTTCTGAGGCACAAGTTAGGTTGACTGAAGTGAATTTCAGGAGAAAGACTGGAAGTACCTACAACTTCATATACACCAGTATAGCTGGGGAGAAACGTGCTGAGAATAAGACAGAAGCTTCCAGGTAAGCTGCTCCACAAACCCCTCTTCTCAGCCCTGAAAAGAGCCTCCTTGCTCAACCCCTTATCCTTTGCACCCCATCTCGTTTTTGGTCTTGGCAGGACATGGGCCTTTCCTGTTGAGTCCCCAGTCCCATCACTTTTGGCTTCCAGCTTATCCGGTCCCCTAGGAGAGAGAACAATAATGAATTTAGACATATTCTGTTCAAAGCCAGGCTCAGCCGGTGTCCCCTTGCCTGAGTCCCCTCTGCCCAGCTGACGAGCCTCTCCATTATGCATCAGTCAACATATCCCCTTCCTTGTGGTGTTTCCCACAAGACAGCATCTCAAAGGCCCCACATTCCTCCTGGCCCGTTCGACCAGGATCCAGTCAGGAGAACAGAACCCGCGTGAAGGGTACAAACAAAGGGATCTGAGCACAAGGACCTGGGTGCATGTATGTGAGAAGAGAGAGGAGTTGAAACAGTGTTGTTGATGAATTCCAGATGGAACCAACTGCAGGAAGGAAACAGGAGGCAACAAAAGAACCTGGGAGCTCAAAGGAGGGACTTGGTGGGACAGATGCCCAGACCGCAGGAGGGATCCTTGGCCAAACGGATGTTCAGACCTCTGAAAATAGAGTGGTGGGCCCATGGCCACAGAGGTGGAGAGGAAGGGCCAGCCCCGGAGATGCTCACAGGGCCCATGGGACACAATCCAGAGACCTGTATCTTCACTGATTCAAAAGCCTTTGGGGATAGCTTGAATTTTTCATGCTCAGATGAAGATTGCAGAAACTCATGCGTTATGGTGACATGTGTCTTCTTTTGCCTCAGTCCTTGTCTCACTTGATCTTGACCTTGTCCTAGCTTCCTCACATTCAGAGAATACAGCCTTCCCCGATTTAGAGCAGTCAGCATCCATTCTGAAGTCCCCAGTGTAAATGTCAGTGTGAATAAGTACCAGGAAAAGCTACCGGAAACGGGGGTGATGGTGGTAAGAGGGAAGAGCTGGACATTGGGGTGGATCATGGTGAGCAGAGAGCCCACTGAAGAAACGGACCGGAACTTTGGTCTTAGAGTGGAAGGGCTACCCTAGCTGTGTGTGAGAAGGCTGTCAGTATTTATGCTGATTATGTTGTAAAAAGAAACAAACGTGGTTCTGCTGTGTAAACATGCCCTAGTTTGCCAGATTCTTTCTATTAATGTTTCATTGTCATGCAGAACAATTAAAATTATGCTCATCATTAAGTGTGGCTTGAATTGAATTCAAGTAAGTCCTCGTAAAGCCACAGATCCTAGACATGGAAATCATTTTTAAGAGCTCGCTCAGTCCAGATTCTAATATTCAAGCTCTACAATATTATCGCCCATGCTTACTTGGTAACAAGCACTGCTAGTTCACTGACCTCACCTGCCCATGATCTCAATTATTTGAGGGACCATCAGCAGGAACCAGGTGAGGTGAGAGGGCATGATTATTCACCACTAGCATCTTCCAGCATCTGTTCATGGAGGCACAATCGCTGTAATAACTTATTCCTGTAACCAGGCTGACAGTCACAACTAATAAAGCAGAAAGGGCCGTGAAGTAGGAGAGGTTATCTGGCCCCCACAGTCGACAAATACACAGCATCAAATTTATAGTAGAACCAGGCTTAGAATCCACAACTCCCAATCCCCAACCCAGGGCTGCCTGTTGCAGGGCTCACCAGCTCCCCTGGGCTCCTGAGAGGACCAAGGCCAGTGTAGCTTAGGTCCTACCCAGGGCAACCTACAAGCAGGGCTGGAGGGCTAGCCTGGGCACGGCTGCTGGGAAAGAGCTGGCACTGACTTGGTTCAACTGTGGGGCAACGTGACACCTACTGTGACCCACGGAGAAGGGCATGGGGCCCTTTTACTCCAGAAGATTTTCGAAAACGCCAAGGAAATCGCCAGACAGCCTGTGCGGGGCAGCCTTCAGCAGAGGGGGGTAAAGCAGCTGCAGTGAGCCTCCGCCCCCCACCCTACCACCCTTAGGTGTCCCAAGCCCATGGTGTGAGACATGGCTCCCCCTGGTCTGCACCGTCACGTCTTGCTGAAGCCAGTTTCTCCATGAAACCCCAGACTGCAGGATGTGAGCCAACATGTTATTTGACCTCTTCTCCCTTGTGTAAAAATGAGGGACAAATGAACAAAAATGACTTGCAAACTACTCATTAAAATGACAGAAATAAATAGAAATACTAAAAACATTAAGACAAAGAACCCAACCATACAGGACCACCATAAAGGTATATTTCCCTCAATTTAAAACAGCTCTTGACCAAATTGTACACTTACGTGAAATCAGAAGCAACTAAAGCCTTAACTGCTGAGCTCATGGTAGAAAATTTAAGGGAGGGTTGTAGGTTAAATGCCTAAAGCTTAAAATTCCTGGACTAAGAGTCAAAATGACAGAAAACTTTTCAGCCTTCATTCAGTGACCCGCTGCACTCAGAATGCACACTCCGTGAAAGAGGAGATGCTAAACTGAGTGTCATCAAAATCTCAGAAATTTGGACAAAGCGCATCATGGAATAAGGTTAAAAAATAAGGTAACTTGGAGAAAAAAATTGCAATATGTCTAACAAGCTAATGATTACTAGCCAAAGTTTTAAGTAGTTTCTACTAATCAATAAGGAAAATGCAGATAATTCTATGGAAAATTGAAGAATCGATGTAAACGCATTCTACCGAGAGGAAAATATAAATATCCAGTAAATAGGAGTAATCACAGTTAACTGTACTAGTCATTAGCAAAATGCAAATCAAAGTGATAGAGCTGGTTTCTGGTGGTCGGGAAGCACACATGAGGAAGATGATGGGCAAACGGACTCATGCTGTGGACGGGCATGCCAATCAGCACAGGCTTTCTAGAAAGCAAGTTTGCAAGAGCTACGCAAAACCTAAATCTGTGTACCCTTTGACCCCTCAATTCTACCTACAGGAACCTATCAGTTAAGTGACTTTCCATCTCAAAAGCTGGAAAAATCCAAATCGAAGCGAATAAAACAATAAAGATATATTTTTTTAAATACTGGATTGTTTTTTAATTGGAAGTTCAGAAGTATCAGAGGAGCAGGGTTGCTGACTTGATGAGTCTATGATGTTAGCAGGGATCAGCATCATTTAATTCTCTAAACTGACACTCAGAGCTCAAGACCAGGTCCCTTCAAGGCTGTAAGACAGTCACCTGTGATGATCGCAACTGCACGCTCATATACATCTTGCAAGAAAGTGAGTATCTCTCCCACATCAAAGTCTTCCAAGTGTGTTTGGGCCAACTTGGGAGGCATGCTGTGTCAGTCAAACCCTAGCCAGAAACATGTGGCATTCAAACTTGGCAATTGAAGGTAAATGCAATAAAAGGAGTTATTTACAAAAATGTGGGCAAAGCATAGGCAAATCCCAAGGCACAATACAGAACCCCAGGGCTAGTGACAGTAGGAGTCACCCCTTAGCATCAGTAGTCCTGAGGGGACAAGAGAAGGAAATGGTTGCCAGAAGAGAGAGAGCTTTGTGGAGAGGACCACTAGATGGGAGACAGGATCTTCATCATGAAAAACAGTCATCCTAGGGCAATGCCCCCCCACCCCAGAGAAAGAACCGGGGATAAAAACCCTAGCCTTATTCTCTCCCTACCCTCCAATGCCCTTCCTGTGGATCTTGCAGGGTTACTGGAAGACATCCAGCAGAGTCTAGGCCTTTGCCCCTCGGGTCCATGTTCTTCCTCCATGGGTAAGAAATCTGTGTCCCTACTCCTAGTGAAACATAAACAGATATCAGCTTGTATGTTCATTCGCCTACTGATGGTTTCCAGGTTTGGGCTTCCAGGTTCAGGCAATAATTAATGAAGTTACTATAAAGATTCACATGCAAATTTTATGTGGAGCACCATTGCTGGATCACATGGTAAGACTATGGTTACCTTTGTTTAAAAATAAAATTGCCAGACTGTGTCCAAAGTGGCTGTAATATGTTGCTATCCCACCAGCAATAGTTAAGAGATCCAGTTGTTTCACATCCTCACCAGCATTCGGTATTGTCGGTATTCCAGGTTTTGGCCATTCTAATAGGTAGAGAATGGTATCTCCTTATTTTTTAAGTTGCATTTTCCTGACGACATGTGATGTGGAACATACTTCATATGCACACCTTCTTGGATACGGTGTCTTGTTCAAATTTTTTGTCCATTATTAACTGAGTTGTTTGTTCTCATATTATTGAATTTTAAGAGATCTTTGGGTATTTTAAGTTTCATCTATTTCATTTCACTTTTGTTAATATACCTGCTAGAAAATTTGAAATGCCCTACATTGCACCTCACATTACATTGACACGGGACATCAGTCTAAGGGTGAACTGTGAGGCCAGGAAGACCCAGGAATAGCATGTCCTGAATGGGTCGAGTGCTTGCCCAGCCTGTGGGGAAAGGGCCTGGGCTGAGAGGGCAAAACACAGCATCTTGGTGTGACACTTGTAAAACATTCACTTTTGCAACCCAAAAAACCAAAACATTAAATTTCCAGCCTTTCAAATTTCATTACCAAGTAATATGTACAGCTGGCATGCTCACCTGGTGACTCGGTGTCGCTCCCCCACCCCAGATCCAGCACTGCGGGGCTCAAGCCACTGTGTGTCACCTGGATTCCACTGCTGTTTGCTGATGACTCACATGCTTCCAACCCTCACTGATTCGGGCCATTTTGCTTACTTCATTCAGACAGAGTTTTCCAGAATACACATCTGCTCTCACCACTGTCTTCTAAAACCTCCAATGACCCCCTGTTGCTGGGACAATACAGTGCAAGCTCCTTGGCATGTGTCCTGGCAAGGAACAGAGGCACACTCACAGGCGGTGCAATGGGGAAGATGCCTGCAGCCAAGGAGCGCTCACAGAAGTGCAGGCAGGCCCAGAGAAAGCACAGGAGATGGAGAAGCACCAGGGCTACTGGCAGCTGGAGTCCAACACCTCCTCCAGAGGAGAAGGGGCGGGGGGGTGGGGGATGGCGGCAACTGGTGTAGAAGAGGGCTGGAGCTGGGGAGCAGACTACTCTAACTCAATCTCCCCTCTCTCTGCTCCCTCATGGTCTGAGCTCGACCAGGAGACAGGACAGGAGAACTTGGAAGCTGCCCACAGGGTCATTCTCACAGATACAGGGCAGGAGGATACGGAGTACCCCCCATCACTCACTACCTGCCCTGCTTCAGGATGTTCACCTTTCTCTGGCCAAGAAATCCCTCTAAAACGCAACCCCCTCCACACCACTCCCTAAAGGCAGCCCTCCACACTGTCTACCCTGCCAGCTCTACAGTGAGATCCCAAGACCTATTAGGAGTTGATGCTGCTCATCCCCTTGCTCACCTTAGCTTCACGAATGCAAATGTTTGGCTCATCACAAACCCCTTACAGAGTCATCTTTAGCCTCTGCCCTACTGGGTCCTGTTGCAGAGAGGGCCCAGCTGCTAGGGTACCCAGAGGCCCTGAATCACCTTTACTACCTGCCTCTCAGTGAACTGTGTGACTGTCAGCTGTGTTTTCTGTGGCCAGCAGAGGGTGCAATGACACTGACAGACAGCGAGTGACAGCAAGTGACAGAGTGGCCTCTGGAACTCACACCTTGGCCAAGTTGCTGAAGCTAAGCTCCGTCAGTTCCCTTGGGTACGACGTCTTTTATAACCATGGAATCATGCTTTTCAAACTATTTTTTTTACTACAGTCCACTCTGAAATGCATTTTACTTTGCTGTCCAGTTCATATGTCCATGTCTAATTATTATAGACTTTTAATATTAACCCGCCAAAATCTAATTGCTCAAGATATTTCATAGTGAAGTAAATCCAAAACAAATAGTTTAACAAAATTAAATTTTGTTGATTAATCAAAGTGGACTTTTGGTCTTTGTACCTTCAGCAAATTAGTTTTTAAATAGTTTGGCCCTGGCTGGTGTAGCCCTGGCTCAGTAGGTTGGAGCGCTGACCTATAGCCAGGGTTGCAGGTTTGATCCCTAGTGAGGGCACATACCTAGGTTGCAGGTTGAATCCCCAGTCCGGGTGATTATGATGCCCGGTACAGGTGCATACGGGAGGCAACCGATCGATGCTGCTTTCTCACATTGATTTTTCTCTCTCCCTTCCTTCCTGTCTCCCTTCCTCTCTCTCTAAAAGCAGTGAAAAAACTGTCCTCAAGTGAGGATAAAAAAATTTTAAGTAGTTTGTTTTTATATGACTGACACATTTACTTTGTAACATATTCAGATTTTTAGTTATTGAATACATGCAGGTGTTCAGCAGTGAATACATGAAATGTGTATCAGTACATATTTTTTTACCGTATGCCTAATTTTTTTGGATTTTTCAGTACAACTTATTTTGAAATGTTCTGTCAAGTACAGATAACAAAAATTATGAAAATTTGACTGTGTAACACAATAAAGGCCTACAGTCTCCTTAAAATGTAACATTTAATTTTCATGTGTTATTTATTTTCTGGGCAGCATAATGCATAACCTTTTAATTAATACTAGAAAGTTATCAGGTTCACAAGTCTTACACAATTGTGGGGGAAAACATTTTGTCATCAACTCTGTAACATGTTAAAAGATAAAACTGTGGCACATCAAAATTTTTAAGAGTTTATTTGAGCAGAGTGCCTTGCATCCAGCACACAGAAAGGAGCTTGAAGGGGCTGGACAAAGTGAAAGACTATTATAGGCAGAAGGGAGTGGGGATGAGAAAGTTACACTGGGCAGAAGAGCAGGTTGGTTATGGCCAGGTCACTTCCTTTGGGGGATGTCTGAGGCCCATCAGGCAGGTCACCTACCTAGAGCCAATGAGCAGGTTTGAGATTCCATTTGGTGATGGTGCAGGTGGAGTGGGGGGCGGGGGTGGTTTAGCCTAGTCAACTACATTTTGGACCTGTTGTCTTGTTTTGTTTTGTTTTTAAACAAACATAACAATAATCATCTCATATGTAGATTTATGCTCCAAATAATTCTCATCCTTAGTTTAAATGTCTTGTTGGCATGGAAAAGTCATCACAGGACGCAAGAGTAGGGAACGAACTGCAGGGCGCCTTGGGAGATGAATGGAACTGCCTTAGGTGTCTACAGGTGCAGAACAAGAGACATTGTGTTTTATGAGTCTCGATGCAACAGTGTCAGGTGGAGATGCACAGGAGCTATTCACGAGGTGACGCGATTCGGCAGAGCGTCTACTCACGCAGCGGCAGTCACTTCCTTAACCAGCCTGCGTGAAAGCTGTTTGCACCGTTTGAGACCAATGGGGGGAAAGAAAAGTTTCACTTTTCAATGATAAAAACCGATGGATTATCAAGTTAAGGTTTTTATGGCAGGGATAAAGGTATGCAAGTGCCTGCACTTCGTTCCTACCAAGTTGGAATCCCAAACAAGAAATTCTACAGGAAAAACTACTGGAGGGCTGGTGGGGCGTGTTCAATGAGTAAAAGAGCCTCCTACTCGCTAATCTCACTGGGGCTCATTTCAACATTCTCGACTGGGTCAAATGAAAATTCAGTGTGTTCCTGTTGCCCAGCATTGTTGGTCATTCCAACAGGTTCGGCCAAGTTGCAGGAGGTACAGATGTACCACCCGGAGTAGGCAGCTGACTCTAGTGTGCTCCAGGATCCCACCTCTGTCCTATAGAAGGCGAAGGGCTTCCATTTTTTTTCCTTCCACTTCATCAGCTGGGCAAGACTCAGCTTCTGTGAGGTAAAAGGGATTAATTAGCCAGCATAGCCTATGAACAGGAGAAATTGCAGCCTGTGGGCTCTTGGAGCGCAGAGGCAAGTAGGAGGGCAAGAAGCTCTTCTACCCAAAGCTTCCTGGAGGTGGTACACCCGCTGGACCAGCCAAGGTGACAGTTTGTGGAGAGTGAGAGGCGTGGCAGGTCTTGGCCTTCCTCTTTGGGGTGGCTGAAGCGACAGGAAATTGGATGGGAGTGCTCACCTTCAGCTGGAGGACCGGCTGGTTTTCCTTCTTGTCCCTCTCACAGTAGAGACAGAGCTCTCCATTGGAGACCGCCAAGAAAATTAGACTTCTCTCCTCCTCCTCCTCATAGACCCAGAAGCTGATGCGACAGGGTAAGATAAAGAAGGTCTCTGGGGAAAAAGACAGTCACAGAAGAGGGATTGGTCCTCAGAGCAGGGAAGAGGCCTTCTGTCTGCTGGGGCTTCAGGTTCCTTCACTCCAGCCCAAGCCTCCCCCCACCACAGTCCAGAAAGACTTCCCTCAGACCTGGTCACCGGCACAGACCGCCATTCCATTCCTAGGGCTCCCTGGGG